>CAUYOR010140645.1:0-41061 GCA_963573925.1 Callimico goeldii | reverse complement strand
TCCTTCATCTCCCTCATCTCCCTCATCTTCCTCATCTCCCTCATCATCTCCCTCATCTCCCTCTTCATCTCCATCATCTCCCTCATCAATCTCCCTCTTCATCTCCCTCATCTCCCTCTTCATCTCCCTCATCTCCTCCTTCTTCATCTCCCTCATCATCCCCCTCTTCATCTCCCTCATCATCTCCCTCATCATCTCCCTCATCTCCTTCATCTCCTCCTTCTTCATCTCCCTCATCATCTCCCTCATCTCCCGTCCTCCACCGTCCAGTAACAGCCATTTCTACCGCCCACTGCTGCTCACTCACCTCGTGTCACACAATAGTTCAACACCATCGTCTTTCACCACCCAAAAGTATCCGACACTCTTCTATAGCGGAATGCCATTACTCATCCTGTGCCCTCCGGTGGTGCCACTTTCCACCCCCAACCACTGGTAACTCATCACCTTTACCGTTTGACAGTTCCATCCAGCGCCATCGACTTCCGTCCTCTACACCCTCCCCGCCTGGGGCCTCGTCCTTCAGCATTTGGTGACGGTCGTCGTCCTCCCTACTCGCCCTCCTTTCAGTTTCTTTTCCCACCACCCACTGGTGTCATCCAATCACATCATTCTCTGCCATCTTCCATCCTTCACAAGCCAATGGTGCCATTTCCCAGCGTCCGTCACTAACAGTTCATCGCTCTCCGCCACCCAAGTGTACCATCTTCCGCCGACATCCCCATTCCCCACCACAGCCTCCACCGTCCAATGGTGCATCCGACACTGCTGTCCTCTGCCGCCATCTGCCCTCCCCTGTGCCATCTTTCCCTGACGGTCTGCGTTCTCCAGATATCCTTTCTCAATCTTGTACCACCCACTGATTCACAGCACCGACTCCGGCCTGTTCCCGGCCCTTAGAGTATCTCCCAGGGATGTTCTCCATCCCCTGCCAGCCAAACCTGCCCTCATCCGATTCCATCTTCGTCCATCCACCCCGGTAAAGCCTCACCCTCCACTGACCCCAACTACCACACCCCATGGACACCCTCCATCCTGTCACACACGTGTCCTCCTCTCCAACTCCAGGCTCCACCCCTCCGAGGGCACCAGCTTGCACTACTGGCAGCACTGTGCCCGATGACTTCGCCATCCTCCGGCGTCATCTCGGCTGGCATTCCCCATCCTCTGCCATCCCCGATCTTCCACCACTTACTCTGATCCTCTGTCACCCAACAGGGCCACCTTCCACTATGAGTTTTCAGCCGCTGCCACCTGATACCTCCCTTTCTCCCTCTAGCTGACGGTGCCATCCTTCACTGAGCCTTTACTGGCCAACCCCGTCCATCCTCATCTCACCCAGCGGTGCCAATCCCCACGATGACTCGGCTTGTCTACCGCCTCCCACCCGTCACCCTCCATCCTTCAACTCTCCCCCACTTTCCGCCCTTGGGTCTCATCCTCCACAGGTGGCTGCCTCCAGGGGAAAGCCCCGTTCATTTCCTCGAATGTCATCCCCTGGGGATGCGCCCTAGAGAGAGTAGCTCCCACCGGGTCAGCACGGGGACAAGACCCTCTCTTCCTCCTGTGTGGTGGCAGAAGCACGTGGCCAACTGGTCAGCGGGCCTTGCTCCTGATTCTAACGCTCCTCCCTAACCCCAGCCTTCATATCCGTCAGTAGCCAGGGCAGCCCTCTCCAGATCACTAAGGCAACAGCCTGGTGAACGCAGTCTGGTTCCAGCCCCTCCCTCCTGTCTGTCCCCACACTCACCCGGGCGTCCGTGACCTTGAATTCTCGAAGAATATACTGAGGCATGTTGTATTCTGCCATCGGATCGACCACGAAGTACTGGTAACGGGCAGAGCGCTCGGCCGGCCAGTACTGGTGACACTTCTCCTGCAGAGGAGACGGCAGCCATGGTCAGTGCCGTGGGAGCCGCGGCCGGGCCCTCGCCCTTCCCCACCATGACCCCTGGCTCACCCGGCCCATCTCCCGTAGCTTGGTGAGCATCACCACGATCGTTGAATTGTTCTCCCACAGCATGCGCCAGAAATCTTCTGTGGTCTCTGCCAGCGGCCCCTGGGTCGCGATGTAGGCCTTCTGTTGCCTGCAGGTGTGGCGGGTGTGAGCTCAGGGCTGCCTTGGAGACCCAGCGTGGGACTCGCCTGATGCTGCCCAACAGGGTCAGGACCAAGCCAGGACTCTGCAACGGCTTCACCTGCCACCCCGCTGCCTGCAGGAATGGCTGCCAGGTGCACCAGCCCCCCGGCCGGTGAGCCCATTTTGCAGGTAGGGAAACCACCAGTCTCATGACGCATTCGAATTCCTTGACAAAGCTGTGGGACTGTCCACTAACCTCTCCTGATTTCCTCCCTCCACCTCCAAGTGCCACTGGGCTACTTTCGGTCACTTGCATGGGCTGTGCTCTCTCTCAGCCCTGGGGCTGTGCTTGTGTGGCACCCTCTGCCTGCAACACCCTCCTCCCCCTGGCAGGATTTCTCAGTCTCCGTGCTAGTGACATTTGGCCTTGGATTGTTCTCTGGGGCAAGCCGTCCTGTGTACTGGAGGATGCTGAGCAGCATGCCTCGTCCCTACCCAGTGCCAGTAGTAGTCATTGTGACAGTAAGAAATATCCCCAGAGCCAAATATCCCCTGGGTGTCAGAAATACTGCAACTGAGAACCACTGATAAAAAAGAACAGATGGAATCATGTTATGGACAGCAGTTACCAGTTAAACACACACCCAGAGATTCACAGACAGCAGCCGTCAGTTAAATACACATCTAAAGACGTGTAGTTAAACAGCTCGGGGCTGGCAGTATCTCTCCAGCTCTGTCTCCCACAAGACTGGAGACCTCTTGAGAGCAGAAATGGGGGTCCTTCTGGGGCCCCGAGGCAGAAAAGTCATGGCATGTACCTGTAGCCATCAATGAAGCTGGCGTTGATGTAATCAGAGCCCTCCACACCCCGGATGGGCTGTAGACAGACCCGTGTGCTCTCATAGGGCATGATGTTCACCAGGCGGTTCTTGAACTTGTTACAAGGCAGATTGGCACTGATGAAGCGTGATGTGTGGGCCTTGGAGTTGGCCAGCCGCTGTGGAGGGGAGGAGGCGGCCAGGGGCTACCCTTAGGATGAGGGAGGCTATGCTTTCAGCCAGAGCACCAATGATGGATAGGTAGGTAGGGGCACCCCCCCACCACTTTCTAGTCCCCATTGCGCGAAGCCAGCTTGATTTTTGCCTCTTTGGGCTTCTTCCCTGTTCCGCCCACGGTAGCCTCTGCCCTGCCCCGCCCCCAGAAGTCCCAGCCCCGCCCACAGCAGCCCCAGCCCCACCCTCCTCTGCCCCGCCCACAGCGGCATCCGCCCCACCCTCCTCTGCCCCGCCCACGGCAGCCCCAGCCCCACCCCGCCCAGCACCTTGAACTCGAGTTCCATGCCGGTGACGTGCTCGCCAGGCTCCACCTGGGCCAACTTCTGGATATAGGCATAGAGGCTGCGCGCCGGCACTTCTGTGTTCCCGCAGCCCACGGCCTCCAGCAGGGCCTCGTGGATGAAGCTGTACTGGTCCTCCGTCTGCACCATGTAGTTACGCTGGGACCGCATGAGCGTCACGTGGCCGTAGACGTCGACTGTCTTCTCTGGCTTGATCCGCTCCAGCATGGCGTCGATGACAATGAAGCAGCCTGTGCGGCCCACACCGGCACTGCGGGGACAGCCACGAGGTGTTCAGGGGCCGCTGGGCTGTGGGGACCGGGGACAGCGGTCGGAGCAGAGCCCGGTGGACATACATACCTGCAGTGGACCACGATGGGGCCAGCGTCTGGCGGGTTGCAGGTCTTGACTCTCCGCAGGAAAGCCAGGAAGGGCGTTGGGTACTCGGGCACGCCATGGTCTGGCCATGCCGTAAACTGGAACTGGCGGACCTCGCGTTTCTCACTGGAGCCATTCTGGGGACCACAAGGATATCACCTATCACTCTGGCTCGCCCTGCCGCCCAAGTGCTGAAAATGTCCAAGTCCCACGGCGGCTCATGCCTGTAATCCCAGCACTTTGGGAGGCTGAGGCAGGCAGATCATCTGAGGTTGGAGTTCGAGACCAGCCTGACCAACGTGGAGAAACCCTCTCTCTACTGAAAATACAAAATTAGCTGGGCGTGGTGGTGTACACCTGTAATCCCAGCTATGCAGGAGGAGGAGGCTGGGGTGAGGCAATACCGTGTCACTGCACTCCAGCCTGGGCCAGAGCAGTCAAACTCCCAACTCAAAGACAATGCCCACATCTGCACCTCCCCGTCGCCATGTCTCTAATGCCTGACTTGGGGTCTAGCTGCCCCCGGGTATTTCTGAGTGAATGCTCTTGTGGATGCCTCACACACAACATGGCCAACTGCATCTGGCCTCCCCAAACCTGCTCCCCCGCCTCAGCTTCAGGTGACTCCATCCTTCCGGGCACTCTGGCCAGAACCTGGGAGTCACCCTTCTCTCCCCTCCCACATGCAACGTCTCACCCAGGACCATTGGCTCTGCCTTCAAAGTCTATCCCAATGCACCTGCTCCTCTTCTCCACGGAGGCCAATCTGGTCCAGACCCATCACCACCCTCTTTGTCCCAGACCCTGACTCCCACCCAAGCCCCCCAGTCCTCCCTGTAGCAGCCAGAGGGCACCTCTCTCTGCCCACAGCCCTCCATGGCTCCTGCCTCCCACAGGGTCCTGCACAAGCCGGCCTGTCTGTCGCCTCCTTGCCCTCCCCACTGTTCCTCTAACACACTAGGCACAGGCTGCACCCTCTTACCTGAAATGCTGTTCCCCCAATATCCCCTGGTACCCTATTCCAGGTCCCTGACAACATGTTTCTGCTCTGATTTATTTTCTCCTTTGACATGTACACTTTGACATTTCATAGTGGGGGTCTGTGTCTTCTCTACTAGACTGTTATGCCCCACAAGGGCAGAACGATTTGTCTGTCTGGGCCCCTGTTGTGTGCTTGCAGATTAGGGAGAGACACAGGTATTTAATGTGTGTGACTGAACCAAGGATTCTCTCTCTCTCGTCCATCTATTCAGTTTTCTGGCACTTAGGTCAAGCGTGTGCCTGACAGTGAGATGACCTGGTTGGATGTTGAGGATACATCATGGTGCCAATAGCACCTCCCCACCCCATCATGACAGTTAACAAATGTCCCCTGGATGGCAGAATTAGCCTAATTCAGAACCACAGATGGAACCACTATGGACAGCAGCCATCAGTTAAATAGGTATCTAAAAGACCTCCTCCATCCGGGCCTGAAATCACAGGATTGCCACTACCTATCCATTTCTGTCTGGAGACTCCCTGAAGGCAAGGCTAGGACCCTGATCAGGACCCATCATAGGCTCAAGCTGGGTAAGGCCAGAGGACATGTGGGCAAAGAACACCTGGAGCATCAGTAAAGATAAGAGGAAAGCGGGCTCGTTGCTGAGTTGGGCTCTGCTGGCTTTGTCTTCCAGCCATGTATGGAAACAGGCAGTGCCCTCTCTGAGGCTCAGCTTCCCCCTCCACGGAAGTGGGTTCCATGAGAATGTAGCCAGCATGGGTAGACACACCCGGCTTTCTCTGTCCCACAGGGAGCTCCCTGGGTAGAAGCGGGTGCCCTCTGCCTCCCTCCCATCACATACCTCCCCCCTCCACCCCCAGCCCCAGCCCGGGCCCCACCTTGTGCAGAGAGAATGTCCTGACGCAGAATGTGGCCAGCTCGATGGTGTCTAGCAACGTGACCTGGATGAAGCCATAGGTCTCTGTGCCTCTGTTGGGCCAGTACTGATCACACTTGATCTATACCGGGCAAGAGAACAGGTGTCAGCCAGGGGCTGGCCGGCAGGGGCTTGAGGGCCATGGTGGGGTCCAGGGCTCACCCGTGACTTCTCCTCCAGCCGTGTCATCATAACAATGGTGGCTGACCGCTGCTCCCACACCATACGCCAGAAGTCCCCAAAGGTCTCGGGCAGCGGCCCCTGCGTGGCAATGTACGCATTCTGACGCCGGTAGCCGTCCACGTAGTTGGCATTGATGTAATCACTGCCCACGATGCCTGGAGCCGGGGCGAGAGGCCAGGGGTCTGTGGGGGAATCTGTCTAGCTAGACTGACTTTGTCTGGCCCACTGCTTCCTGGAAGTTCACTCTGACTGTCCCCAAAGTGACCACTGGGTGTGTACTTCCCAGTTTCTCCCCCTCAGCACTATTACCATTTGGAGCCAGATCGCTCTCTGTGGGTGGAGCCATCCTGGGCACTGCGGGGTGCTGAGCAGCCTCCCTGGCCTCCACTCACTCCACGCCAGTAACATTTCTTCCCCCCCAGGTTGTGACAACCAAAAATGTCCCTGGGCAGCAGAACTTCTCTGGCTGATCACAACTGATGCAAGAGGCCAGATGAAGCCATGATATGGACGGCAGCCATCAGTTAAATGCATATCTAAAGATGCCCAGTGGCCTCCAGCTGGAGCTGGACCAGGTCAATGACCAGAATCGGGCCTCAGTGGCCAAAGGGAGACAGGGGATCTAGTGCTTTCCGTGCAGTGGGGAAGGGCAGGTCAGGCCTGGGGGTCTCTGAGCTACCTTCAATGGGCTGGAGGATGACGCGGGAGTGGTCATAGGCGATGACATTGGCATAGCGGTTCTTGGGCTTGTTCACTTCCAGGTTGGAATGCTCCCATGTGAACTGCTGTCCAGGGTCGATGGACTGCAGAGGAAGGGGAGGGCGTGGGTGTCAGGGTAGGTGCCTGTGAGGCCGAGGCAAGGCGTGACGGGAGCAGGGGCGGGGCACAGGGGCAGGCTCACCTCATACTCCTGGGAGAGCTTGAGGCTGTCGTTGGCCTTGAGCCGCTCCGTGTGCTCCGCCATGTCTGCGATGGGGATTGGCGGGTGGCTGAGCATGCCTACGAGGGTGGAGCAGACCCCACCGGGGTTGGTCACGGGGGGCCAGCCGGGGGCTGGGGGAAGGGGTGCCCTACATGTGAGTCTGTGATGGAGGAGCTGCGGTTAGAAGGGCGTGGCTGGGGTGGGCTTGGCAGGAGGGGTAGATTCAGGGTGGCTTGTGAAGGGGCCGGGACCCCAGGTCAAGGGGACTCTAAAGGCAGCAGGTTTGAGGCTGCCGCTTGGGGCGGAGCTGGATACCCCTGGAGGGCTCTGGATGTCAGTCCCTGGCTCATCCTCCTTCCTTCCAACCGAGCTGGGGGTGCAGGGGCTGGCAGAAGGGTCACCCCCGAGGATGTGAAGTTCCCAGTGCCCCGAGCCAAGAAGCAAGTGTGTGGCACAGAAATGAAACAGCAGATGCAGCCGGCTGGGCTTCGGAAATCCTATCCCTGGGTGGGCGACTGACACCCACCTATCTCTGGGATCAGAGGCACTCAGTCCTTTCACAGGAAGACGGGAGGGGCAAACGGTATGTGTGCGGGTATGTGATGGGGGTGAGGGGTCCCCATCTGTCCCTGCACTTGCTTGGAGCAGGAGCAGGTGCAAAACGCCCTGGCCTGAGAGCTCTTATCCTTTCAGGCCCCCAGGGTGGCTGCTGGAGGTGCTAGGTGTGGGCTCGGTTCCCCCTTCCCGACATCCCAGTCTGCAGAACCCTGACCTCTCCTGGGACCTGTGCACGGGGTGTTCAGCCATCAGGGCATTTCCAAGCCAGTTGGTAACTCCAACCCCCATGTGTCCCTAGCGGCTCTAGGTGCCCCCCAGGAGCTCACATCTAAGGGAGGTGCCTGTCACGTGGGCATGTCCTGGCTAAGTGCCTCACCCAGGTCCTTGACACGCACACAGCAGTCACACACAGCCACCTAAGGGCCCAATGGACCAACCCCCTGCCCTCTCCCAGGAGCCAGCACAGGACAGGTGGGCAGGGGCCAGTGGCGGAGGGCGGGGCACGTGGACAGAGACAGGAGGCAGGATGGAAAAACCAAGGAGAAAACGAACAGGTGGGGGCCAAAGGAAGCTCAGAACAGAGAAACACAGGAACTAACTTTCAAAGTGAAACCCCGGCTCCCTGAGGGGGCTGCTGAGGCCTGAATCTGCAAACAGCAAACAATAAATAAATGAAAACATGCAGGGTAGGGGGGTTCCCGCCTCCCCCTCCCCCTCCCCTCACTGGCAGGCGGATGCAACGGGCAGAGCAACGCGGACAACTCGAGGGACATAGAGCCGCCTGGGCCCCCACCTGACACCCCCACGGTAGCTGCTAACTGTGTATCCCTCTGGCCATACACCAGCCAGTCCTGGTCTTGACCTGTCACTCCGGAAGGACTCCAAAGTGCTAGGTTCTTCTGTCTACAAATCCCTTTCCCCAGACCAGCCTGGCCTTTGGTCTCCTCTGTTGAGGTCAATAGAGGGCACTCTGAGGAAGGAGGATGCAGGACAGTGAGGGAGAAGCTGGGGGAGCAGGGAAAGGACATATGGGCCCATGCCATGAGCTTCAAGGAGGACAGCAACCATCAGTTAAATGAACATGTTGAAAATCCTTATTTGGATGGAAACAGAACAGAAACAAGCTAGTCCAGAGACAGAAATGAGACGGGAGCACATTAGCGGTGAATTAAAAGACTCTGCATGATCCCTTCAGGAGACTGCAGCCATTAGTTACATATACGTTTAAAATTCTCACTTGGCTGAAAAACCGAAGCAACATGAACCAGTACAGAGATAAAAAAGGGAAGAGAATACATGAGGGGTGATACATGAAACCCTGCATAATCCCTTTATGAGGACAGCAGCCATCAGTTAAATATGAATGGTCAAAACCCTCATTTGGATGAAAACGGAAGTGCCACAAGCCAGTCCAGAGACAGAAAAAAAGAAAGTATATTAGGAATGTTATGTGAGGTTGTGCATGAGGCTTTAAGGACTAAAGACATCAGTTAAATATGAATGTTTAAAATCTTCATTCGGTTGAAGAATAGAGTTGACATGAACCAGTTCAGACATAGGAAGAGAAGACCAGATGCAGTTGGAAGGACAGATGTAACCAGGCTGTGAACCCATAAGGAGAACAGCAGCCATCAGTTAAATGAAAAATTCCTTATTTGGTTAGAAGCGGCTGGCATGAGCCCATGTAGAGGGAGGAGATGGTGGAGTCTGTGAATCATACATGAAGATGATCAAGGATAAGACCTTGATTCAGTTCTCCCGGACTGGCAGGTGACTTTAGCTGAACCCTGTTAAATCTACAGGGAACTAACTGTAAAGGGGAATGAGCCCCAGCAACCATGGTGGGGAGAGATACAGGACATGAGGCAGGTATAATTTCTGTACCTTGCATTTCTGTACCTTGCATTCCAAGGGAGATTGGAAAATGACTGAGAACAAACCCTCAACTCCCACCACCGAGGAAGCTTAAGTCTAGAGAAATAAATAGAATAGGTCTTTCTGCCCAAGGAAATGAGGAGTGTGGGTTTTCTGTTTTTTTAAGATATCATCTTTAAGTTCCTGAAGAGGACAACAACCATCAGTTAAATGTTAAAAAAAAAAAAAAAAGCTTCGCTTGGTTGTAAGCAGCACCAACTCACGGGTTCCAAGCCCAGATCCATGTAGGGTTGGAGGTATTTGGGAATCAAGAATTTGGCTACACCAAGCATAGTTCAGAGGGGGCCCATGAGGGGCCCCCTTTGTGGCAGCTGCTGCGTCGCCCCAGTTATTTCCCCTCCATTGGTGGTATTCCTGGCACCATGGATAAGTACATACCTGGAGTCTGGAAGTTAATGCGTCTCATTTCCACAGGGTCCTTGGGGTGGTGAGGGGCGAGGTCGGCATTGTTTAGGAGGCATTTGGTGCGCGGTTCTGAGTCCTTGCGTTTACTTTAGAAGAAGCAAGTGGCATAGTCTGGTTAGTACTGGCACATGCTGGAAGATGCAACACATATGTGTGAATACCATTCAGGCCCCAGGAATGTGTGGTAGTGAGGGGACCATGTACCATGTGACTGGGGTTTCCAGGAACCAATACAGATACATAAGCAAGCTGTGGGAGCAGCCAGGCATCCCCTCTCCTGTAGGCACAACCATCAACCCATTCCCCATCCTCCTCCTCTTGACAGGCTTTTTTTAAAAAACATTTAACTGATGGCTGCTGTCCTTCAGGAACCTATAAGATGATGTCTAAAAAAAAAACAAACCCCTCATTTCTTTGCACAGAAAGAGCTATTCTTCTGTTTCTATCTCTAGTCTTAAGGTTCCTCAGTGGTGGGAGTTGAGGTTTGTCCTCAGCCATTTTCCACACTCCCTTGGATATCCCTAGCAAGGTACAGAAATTATACCCGTCCCATGTCCTGTACCACTCCCCACCATGGCTGCTGGGGCTCATGCCCCTTTACAGGGGACAGGGCTGGTTCTTACCTGTCAGGTTTGCTGTTCCCGAAAGCGGTAGGTGAGAAAGAAAGGGGAGAAAGAAGGTGAGGGGTGCTGGCCAGCAAGGGCTTGCTCTCAGTGGCTTCCTTAACCTCTCTGAGCTTTGGTCTCCTCCGGAAAATGATGTCATCTTTCTTGTTTATCCCCCTCCCTCCTGACACCACAAGGAGGCTCATCTCGGCCCTCCCTTTCTAAGCTAGCACGTGCCCTATGTGGACACAATGGCTATCCTCAGTGAACTGCACACAGGCAGCCTCTGCCCCAAGTCGTCTTGCTGAGATGAAGACGGGACTTAATAGTTCATAGGAGAAGCCAATGAACTATTCACTGGCCTGCTTTGAACCCTAGCTCTGCCATTCCCATACTATGTGACCTTGATCAGGTGGCTTAACCTCTCTGAACTTCAGTTTTTCCATGTGTACAACTGAGACCTTCAGTGATGATTCACTGAGACAACTCTTCCTCCCTCTTGTTTCAGGAAAGCCCTCCCTGCTGTCAAGTAGGGGAGGACAGGGGGCTTACTTCTTGTAGAGCAGGATAGCAATAACAATGCAGATTATGAAGACCACGGCCAGCACGGGCCCGATCACCCAGATAAGCCCCTCCTCGCCGTCCACGATGGGCTGGGGGTCTGGGTTATCCAGCTGGAAGGGGTCTGAGAAGGGACTGGCTGCAAAGGTCTGCAGGGAAAGGGGGGGTCTCCATCAGTGTACACCCCCCTTACAGCGGTCAGATGGGTCTTTTTCAAACACAAACCTATGTTTTTCCCTTCTTCTAAATCCTATATTCCTAAATCCTTGACCCTGGAGGCCTATATGACCTGGTCCCTGCCAATCATTGCTCTCCCCACTCCCTTCTCTGCTCCAGCCACTCTGAAATCCTTTTTGTACTTCCAGACCTTTGCATATGCAAATCCTGGGATGCTATTTTTCTTTGCTGAACTCCTACTCACCCTTCAAGACCCCAGCTGCAAAGTCCCTTCCTCTAAGAAACCTTCATTTCAGGATATCCCCACTCCCAAGTCTTCCCCTCTGCCCAGCTCTGCCCACAGGGAGCTGGGAAGATCAGAGTGTGTGTCTGGCTGTGGGCAGACATCATTCAGGACTTACAGGCTCGGTCTTCTGAAGCACAGCAAGCACAAAGAGGACATAGCGGTGGCCAGGCTCCAGGCCCCGGTTATCGAAGCCGCCGTACTGCTTCTGGTCACCGGGATGGAACGTGGATGGCAGCACGGAGAAGCGAGCCGCGATGTAGGGCCTGGGTACCTCCAGCTGGCGCGAGTGCCGCAGGCTGCGCCGCTGGAGCCGGGAGATGTCCTGGATGAGCTGCGGGAACAGAGTTGTGGGTGGCTCAGAGCTCAGCTGGGAGCAACAGAGCACCTAAAAGCTAGAATGTATCTGGGCCCTGCAGGTCAGGCCCCAGGACCTCACCTCCTCCAGATCCATGTCCTCTGGGCTACCCAGCGGGGTCAGGAATTGGCCTCCGCGAGACTTGCGCAGTGGCACCATCACGATGAAGTAGCTCCTGCAGAGAGATGGGGAAAGAGTCGGGGGGGTTGTCGACAGGCATGACCAAGGGATGCTACATGGGGACAAATGGGGGTGGGGGGTGTTTCTCTGAGTCTTCCCTTTGTACAATGGGCCTATTCTCCTGTGTCCCATCTACAAACGACCACAGTTCCTGACTCAAGCCTCTAGGCTTGGATCATGCTATACTTTAAGTCTCATTGTTGAACTCCCATACATCCTTCAAAGCCCCAGTTTCAATACCCACATAACCCTAAATACCTTAAATCTACTCTGTCTCTCAGGCAGAGTGCTCCTCTCCCCAGTGGGGGCTCTCAGCTTTGCCTCCCCACCAGTTGGAAAACACAGAACCAAATCCTCTCAGGGGCCCTAGTATTACCCAGTGGAGGATGAGGCATATGAGATATCAAGAAATGCTGGAAGAGCAGACATAATGGCACATTTAGTGACAACAGCGCTGAATCCTGGACAGCCCCACGAACTGGGGCTGACACGGTCCTTATTTCATAGATGGGCAAGGAAACTCAGGCAGAGAGAGGGTATGTAGCTTGCCCCAGCCTCACAGCAGGCTGATGGGGGTGATGAGGAACCCGGAGCATGGGGGTGAGCGTACTGGACAGGCACGGGGCTCTGGCCGTCGGGCAGATACACCATGATGAAGCCGTCAGCGTCGGGCTTGGGGGCGACGCTGGGCTTGCCGTTGAGCAGGTTGAAGGCGGTCCAGGCGGTGACTGTCTGCTGGAGGCCGCCCAGGCTGCTGCCACGATTGGTCAGCACAAAGTTGTAGAAGGTGTGGGGCTTGAGGTGCGTGATGAGCTTCTTGGTGGTGCGACCGTCCACGTCCAGTGTGAGCCCGTTGTACTGGATCTGTGGGCCAGAGTTAGCTCGGTGGGGTCTGATGGGCTCAACGCCTGGCCATGGAGTGAGCCCCGGCTCCAGGCTGAGTCCCCTACCCCAACTGAGCCCTGATCCCAGGCAGAAATCCAACATTGACTGATCCCTGATCCCAGACTGAGTCCCCTACCCCAACTGAGCCCTGATCCCAGGCAGAAATCCAACACTGACTGATCCCTGATCCTGGGCTGAGTCCCCCAACTCTGACTGAAACCCAACCTCACTGAACCCTGACCCCAGGTGGAAACCCAACTCTGACTGAGACCTGATCCCACACTGATTCCCTGACCCCAGACTATACCTAAATTCCAGCTGGGCCCTGACCCTAGGTGGAAACCCATTTTGACTGAGCCCTGATCCCATGCCGAATCTTCAATCCCACTGAACCCTGAACCCAGACTGATCCTGAATTGCAGCTGAGCCCTGACCCTAGGTGGAAACCCACCTCTGAGACCTGATCCTAGACTGATTCCTGATCTCAGACTGAACCTCAATGCCAGGCTGAGCCCTGACCCTGGACTCAGCACCAACTCCAGACCAAACTCTGATCTCAGGCTAAGTACCAATCCTGACTATGCCTTGGCCCAAGCTGAGCCATGATCTAAGGCTGAGCCCCAACTCTGATTTCCAGTAGTGACTGAATCCCAGGCTGAATCTCAGTCCCAGTTAAGCCACAATTCAAGGCTGAACCCCAACCCAGACCCACAATATTGACCTAACCTCAATCCCAGCTGACTTCCAATCCTAGGCTGATCCCGAACTCTGATTCCCAGTATTGACTGAACCTCAATCCTAGCTGAGGACCATCTCTGACTGAGCCCTGATCCCAGACCTCACACCAACTCCAAGCTGAGCCTTAACCCCGCCTGAACTACAACCCCTGACCCTGCCTGCCTGTCTGCCTGTCTGCCTGCTGGGTGGGCAGTCACACCTTGTAAGGCGTGGGCGAGTTGTAGTTGTCGGGGAACTCCCAGCTGAGCAGGACCGACGTCTTCATGATCATTTTCACCTTGAAGTTCTTGGGGGAGACTGCCGGGGAGGCGGCCGAGCAAGGAGAGAGCAGAAGAGAAGCCCCGTGAGTGCCTGGCACTGGGCGGCGTGGAGCGGGGGTGGGGTGGGGCGGCCCAGGTGCTCCCTGTCGTCCGCTGTGCCCTTGCCCACGGCCTTCCTGCCTGGCCCTGGCCCGGCCCTGCCCTGTCCCAAGTCCCTGCTTTGGGAGACGGCGCGGCTGCAGAGGCTGCGGAGAGAAGGTGGAGGAAGAGGAAGAGGAGGAGGAGGAGGAGGAGGAGGAGGAGGGAGGGGAGCGAGGGGAGGGGCGGCGGTGGGGGGCGGCGGTGCTACCGAGGCACGTCCCACCTTTGCCAACGCCGGAGCCTCGGGGTCCGGACTTGCCTGAGTGACCACGAGGAAGCAGAAAAGTGACCACTTACCTGGGCGGGGGAGAGGGAGGGGCTGGGGTGTGGGGGGGGGCGCGAGGCCCGGTCCGGCTCTGGTGTGGGGGTCGCCGCGCGCCTACCTTGGTCCCGCAGGAACGTCCGGTAGCGGACGGGGGGGCTGAAGGGGCCGGGGCCCTGGCGCGTGTGGGCTCGAACTTGGAGGTCATAGGCCGTGTCGGGCTTCAGGCCCCGCAGTGTGAGCGCATTCTCCGCGCCCGGCTCGGCCGCCGCCGGCAGCTCGGTCTCTCGGGCGGGGCCCAGGGCGCCGGCCTCCCGCACGGCCACCGTGTACTTGACGATGGCCCCGTTGCGCTCGGCGGGCACGGGCGGCAGCCAGCGGAGGAGGACCGTCCCGGCCGAGGCGTTGCCGGCCGCCTCCAGGATCTGCGGGTGGCCACGAGGCGCGTCCTCGGGGATGCTCAGGACCTCGGCCGCCTCCTCGCCCAGGCCGCCGCGACTGCGGGCCGCCAGACGGAACACGTACGTGGCCCCCTTGTGCACACCCGACGCCGTGTAGCGGTCCTCGGAGGGCGGGAACTCCAGGGTGGCCAGGGGCGTCGAGTCCTCGCGGCCGAACTGCAGGCGGTAGCCCAGCACCTGGTCCTCTGAGGCGCCGGCCGGGGGCTCCCAGCGTGCCAGCAGGCTGCCCTCGGGGGTCTGCTGCACCGACAGGGTTGGGCGGCCCAGCACTGAAGGGACAGGGAGCGGGGTCAGGGTCCCAGGGCCAGCCATCCGCCGGCCCAGGCGCACGAGGGGGGGGCTGTAGTTTTTATTTGTTTTCCTTTAATATAATTCTCTTTTTGTGAGTTGGCGTCTCGCTCTGTCACCCAGCCTGGAGTGCCATGGTGCGATCACGGCTCACTGCACCCTCGAACCCCTGGGCTCAAGTCAGCTTCCTGTCATGGCCTCTCAGAGTGCTGGGATTACAGACCATGGCACCCAGCTGGGTTGCGCGTTTTAAAAGCAGGTCTGGATGGCAGGATGCGGTGGAACATGTCTGTAATCCCAGCACTTTGGGAGGCCGAGGTGGGCAAATCATTTCGGGGCAGGAGTTGGAGACCAGCCTGACCAACATGGTGAAACTCCGTCTCTACTAAAAATACAAAAATTAGCCGGGCGTGGTGGCACGTGCCTGTAGTCCCAACTACTTGAGAGGCTGAGGTGGAGGTTGCAGTGAGCCCAGATTGTGCCACTGCACTCCAGCCTGGCAACAGAACAAGACTCCATCTCAAAAAAACAAAAAAAGCAAAAATGGGAAAAGTAGGTCTCAAGAACGCCTCACTTAAGCAAAGACTTGAAGGAGCAAAGAGTGGGAATCATGAGAACATCTGGGGGAGTTGTGTTCCAGGCAGAGGGAACAGCCCGTTGCCAAGGTCCAGAGGTGGCACTGGGGTAGGGGCACGTAAGGCAGGGCGAGGTGAGCACTCAGAGAGCCAGTAAAGGAAAACGTTTACAGGTACCACAACAGGTCCTCCCGCTTCCGTTAATAACACAGTCCTCTCCTGCCTTGTTTATTTGGTCCTTGTTTGTCAATGCAGGCACCTGACCAACACCCACAGGACATAAAGGCCTCTGAACTCCTGCCCCTGCTCTGTGGTTCGCACGGCCTGGGTAGTAATCAACATGCCGAGAGAGAGGGCAAAGGAAGGGGAAAGCTGGGCTGTATGAATGAAAATGGACTTCTCCGCTGAAGGACTTATCAGGGCCTTTAATGGATGGCCATGAATACGCAGGGTGGTGGGAAGCAGCTTATGCAGTGGGTTCTGCTGAGCAAACACAGCTCTAGTACAATGTCCCTGAGAGAGGAGGGAGGTGCCCTGCTGGCTAGAAGGGAGGAAGAGATCATAGGAGGCTGCTTCGAGGAGGCGGCGTGTAGCAGACGCAGACTAGGCGGGCGAAGGGAACAGTGTAGATAAGGGAAGGGGCTGTGTCCAGCTGGGAGGCCCTGAACGTGGGGTACAGAGTCAGTGGTGTGGCCCCACGGGTCCCCGAGGATGGGGTTGGGGTGGGGGCTGGGACGAAGGCCATAGGAGTCTGTCAACTGAGTTCCTGGAATACTCTGGAGCTTACTCTGCCTGCGGAACCCTCCTCTGGGCCATGCCCCCTGCCCGGTGTACCCTCCCCCACATCTTCACAGCAGCCTCTATTTCTTTGTTCAGCTCTATTTTTTTTTCCTTTCTTTTTTTGAGACAGAGCTCTGCTCTTGCTGCCCAGGCTGCAGTGCAGTGGCACGATCTCGGCTCACTGCAACCTCTGCCTCCTGGGTTCAAGAGATTCTCCTGCCTCAGCCCCTCAGGCAGCTGAGATTACAGGTGCTCGCCACCATGCCTGCCTAATTTTTGTATTTTTAGTAGAGACGGGTTTTTCACCATGTTGGCCAGACTTGAACTCCTGACTTCAGATGATCTGCCTGCCTCAGCCTCTCAAAATGCTGGGATTACAGGTGTGAGCCACCACACCTGGTATTCAGCTCCATTTTGGCTGGAAAAAAAGCCAGCCCCTTGGGGCTGATGGGAGGGACACAGAGGGGCTAGGAGGAGAAACTGAGGCAGGGCCACCAAGAGAAATAAGGCTTCATGGGGCAGTGGGGGAAGACAGGCACACCACCCTGAAAGAACCAGCTACCCAGGTGATCAGAGCCCCAATGTGGGAGGCACAGGGGACTAGGGAGCCCAGAAGAATCAAGATTGTGGGATGGGGCAATCAGGAAAGGCTTCCCAGAGGAGGTGTACCTTGAGCCAAGACCTAAAAGTGGAGGGAGGAGCCAGCCGGCAGGCAAAGGAGTATCCTGGCAGAGGGCACAGCCCGGGTAAAGGCTGAGAGGGGACAGACGGTCAGGGGTCAGAGGTGGTGACTATTAACTGTTTCTGTCTGGTGGGAGCCGGGGGAGAGGAAGTGAGTGATGAAGGATGAGGCAGGGGTGGAGGGCCATGCTGGGCCCTGGACGCCCTCCTGAGCAGCCTCCACACCTTTGTCTCACTGTTCCTGCTGCCTGGTGCACCCTCTGCCCACCCTCCTGGGCTAAAGTTCTCTGGGTGCATGCTCTGGTGCCAGTGGGGGCAAAGGGGCCGCTGTGGGGGGTGGGCGGGTCGCCCGTACCTGCTCCCTTGGTCACCACCACCTTGGGTTTGCTGCGAGCGCCATCGCCCTTCATGGTGTAGGCGGCTACCGTGATGGAGTAGGCGGTCTCAGGCTGCAGGTTTGTGATTATCATCTCCTGCGGGCGGGGCTGGGGGTCAGCACCATGGCCAGGGCCGGGAGCAGCCCACCCGCCCACCCACCTCCCTGTGCTGAGATCAAGCAAGGAGGACGCAGGGCCCGGATCACCGGCAGACACATGCACACGAGCTCATGCAGAGACCACGACACGTAGCGGCTCCGTGCTCAGAGGGTACATGCAACACCCAACAAGCCCACCGTTGCTTGCCAGGACCAATTCGGTCCTCTTTGCTCCATTTCCCCAATTCCCCCATCACCCCCCCGACAGTCTGTCCTCCCCACAGCAGCCAGGGGGCGCCTGTGAGCACCGGAGTCAGGGCCCATCCCTCCTCTGCCTACCCCACTCCATGACTCCCACCTCCCTTGAGGTCAAACCCCAAGTCCTCTCTGTGGCCCACAGGGACGTGCGTCCCCTCCCAGTCCTCCCCTCAGCAACAAGGGGCTCTCCTTGCGTTCCTCCAACACACCAGGCACAGCCTGCCTCAGGCCCTTTGGCACCGGCTTTACCCTCTGTCTCTAGACTCACATGGGTGCTGGAGATGACCTGTACCAACTCATGAGAGCCAGTGGTTACATTTTCAGAAATTTTGTGAGCCACTTATGAAACAGAGCTGTTTAAAAATTAAACTGTATAAGGCCAGGTACAGTGGCT
Source organism: Callimico goeldii (assembly GCA_963573925.1). NCBI lineage: Eukaryota > Metazoa > Chordata > Mammalia > Primates > Cebidae > Callimico > Callimico goeldii. Next base: position 22,983 of record CAUYOR010140645.1, on the reverse strand, counting down.
CACGCCTGTAATCTCATCAGTTCTGGAGGTGAAGGTGGGAGGATCACTTGAGGTTAGGAGTTCAAGACCAGCCTGGCCAACATGGTGAAACCTCATCTTCCCTAAAAATACAAAAACCAGGGATGATGGCGCATGCCTGTAGTCCCAGCTACTCGGGTGGCTGAGGCAGGAGGACCACTTGAACGTGGGAGTCGGAGGCTGCAGTGAGCCAACACTGTGCCACTGTACTCCAGGCTGGGTGACAGAGCGAGACTCTGTCTTGAAAAAAAAAGAAAAAAGAAAAAAAAATCTATAAACTTACAATCGACTAAGTTACATTGAAAGCAAAGGCAATAAATACAGCAAACCCACCTTTTCTGGTTATTTCACTAAGGTTACTGTTAGCTCTGTGCTTATCTGTACCATTACTGCTTTGAAACCATGTTGCCTATTATATCTGTACAGAAACACATGATCAGGAGCTACTCAGCACCTCCCACGCAGCTTGAAATTGACATGGTGGGAAGTATTTACACCATGGAAATGGGCAAATGCTACAAAATAGGACTAACCACCCTGGGCCACCCAGAGAGCAGATTTTTACTTTTTTACCTTGTTGAGACAGGGTCTGACTCTGCTGCCCAGGTTAGAGTGCTATGTGTTCACAGCTCACTGCAGCCTCAACCTCCTTGGCTCAAGCGATCCTCCCACCTCAGCCTTCTGGGTAGCTGGGAATACAGATGTACACCACCACAGGCCTGGCTAATTTTTGTATTTTTTTTTTTTTTTCTGTAGGGATGGAATCTTGACATGTTGCCTAGGCTGGTCTTCTACTTGTGGGCTCAAGCAATCGGCCTGCCTCTGCCTCCCTAAGTGCTGGATTACAGATGTGAGCCACTGTGCCTGGCCGAGAGCCGATTTTGAAATGTTCATCTCACTGTCTAAACCCATCCCCACCACAGCTATAACAATGTGTGTTTTGTTCTTGTTTTTGAGATGGAGTTTCCCTCTTGTTGCCCAGGCTGGAGTACAATGGTGTGATCTTGGCTCACAGTACCCTCTGCTTCCCAAGTTCAAGCAATTCTCCTGCCTCAGCCTCCCAAGTAGCTGGGATTACAGGTATGTTACCACTACACCCAGCTAATTTTGTATTTTTAAGAGACAGGATTTCACTACGTTAGCCAGGCTCATCTCGAACTCCTGATCTGCCCACCTTGGCCTCCCAAAGTACTGGGATTATAGGCGTAAACCACAGGCCCAACATTTTTTTTTTTAATCTTTGAGACAGAGACCTAGCATACATCTTGCTCTACAGCTCAGGCTGAGGTGCAGTGGTGCAATCTTGGCTCACTGCAACCACCTCCCGGGTTCCAGCGATTCTCCTGCCTCAGCCTCCCAAGTAGCTGGGATAACAGGCGTGCACCACCATGCCTGGGTAATTTCTGTATTTTTGGAAGAGACAGGGTTTCACCATGTTGCCCAGGCTGGTCTCGAACTCCTGACCTCAGGCATCCCAAAGTGCTGGGATTATAGGCATGAGCCACTGCGCCTGGCCTCTTTTTCTGAGATGGAGTCTCGCCCTGCTACCCAGGCTGGAGTGCAGTGGCGTCCTCTTGGCTCACTGCAACCTCCGCCTCCTGGGTTCAAGCAATTCTCCTGCCTCAGCCTCCTGAGTAGCTGGGGCTACAGGTGTCACCATGACACCCAGCTAATTTTTGTATTTTTAGTAGAGATGGGGTTTCAACACGTTGGCCAGGCTGGTCTTGAACTCCTGACCAGAAATCATCCACCCACCTCGCCCTCTCAAAGTGTTGAGATTTCAGGCGTGAGCCACCCTACCTGAAAGATGTGTGATTAACATCCTCTCACTAAAGTACGACCCGTGGGGAGGAGGGGCTCTTGTCACTACCACATCCTGAGCCCCCAGCATAGACCTAGCACACAGCAGGTGCTCAATAAATGCTCATCCAATGAATGACAGCACAGAACGCTCCTGGGCACGCGGACTTGCACACACACCTGTGCACATGCTCACAGCATCACGTGTCCACAAGCACGCACACCCCCAAGCACAGGCCGGCATGCCTGGGAACTGTGGGGTGGGCCCAGGCCAGGGGGACGAGGAAGGGCAATGGGGATGCACAAACAGAGGGTCTCCTGCCCCTGAGCCCACAGTCCGTCCCTCGCAGGTTCTCCACAGGAGGAGCAGGGTTGGAGCCCAGGTGGGAATATTTCCCCTAGAGCCCGTGTTAGGCAGACGGGGGCCATCGGAGCATGTGGGACCAGTGCCTGTTTGTTTATTAGAGACAGGGTCGGCCAGGCACAGTGGCTCATGCCTGTAATCCCAGCACTTTGGGAGGCTCAGGTGGACAGATCACCTTGAGGTCTGGAGTTTGAGACCAGCTTGGCCAACATGGCAAAACCCCATTTCTACTAAAAATACAAAAATTAGGCCGGGTCCAGTGGCTCACACCTGTAATCCCAGCACTTTTGGGAGGCTGAGGCAGGCAGACTGCCTGAGCTCAGGAGTTCGAAACCATCCTGGACAATACAGTGAGACCCCATCTCTACTAAAATACAAAAAATTAGCCAGGCATAGTGGTACAGGCCCGTAGTCCCAGCTACTCGGGAGGCTGAGGCAGGATCGCTTGAATGCAGGAGGCAGAGGTTGCGGTGAGCCGAGATGGCGCCGCTTCACTCCGCTTGCACAACAAGTGAGACTGTCTCAAAGAAAAAAAAAAAAAAGGCAGGTGTGGTGGCACAGGCCTGTTATCCCAGCTACTGGGGAGGCTGAGGCAGGAGAATCACTTAAACCTGGAAGGTGGAGACTGCAGTGAGCTGAGATCCCGCCACTGCACTCCAGTCTGGGCGACAGAGCAAGACTCCATCTCAAAAAAAAAAAAAAAATGTTGGCCAGGTCGGTCTCAAACTCCTGACCTCAGGTCATCTGCCCACCTCAGCCACTCAAAGTGCTGAGATTACAGAAATGAGCCAGCATGCCTGGCTAAGGGACCATGCCAATTTAATATCAGACTTGAGGTTCTCCCAGGTTAGGGGCAGGAACATAGACCAGAGAGAGGCAGCAACTTGCCCAAAGGCACACAGCAATTCCTCTCTGTGGTTTAGGGTCTCCTGAGAAAGCACTGGGGTCATAACCAGGGTATCACAGCCATGCTTTCCAACTGGCCCCGCTGACACCGCTCGTCACCCAGGGGCCAGAACGTCAGAGAGACACATTTCTAGGCCACACAGGGCTGAGCCGAGTGACGTGGAAGGGTGGGGCTGGGTCTGACAGGAGAGGAGGCAGACTCACAGGAGGAGTGACTGAGGGCAGGGGAAGGACCAGGGAGGCCTGAGCCCCACCGCCGGCAAGAGCCATCAGGGTGAAGGGGTTTGGGGATGACCCTCAGGTCCTGGTGCTCAGGCCACCCGTCAGGTCTGCAGTCTGTATCCAATTTCCCTGGTGCAAACGCCGAGGCTGGGCGCTCCAAGAGATTTTGTAATGGGGGAACGAGGGGCGCACGGGAGGGCGCAGAGGAGGAGACCCTTTTACTACTGATAAGGGCGTGCAGGAGTCACGGCGAGTCACAGCACAGCACAGCACGGCCCGCAGGGAGCGCACAGGGATGGGCGGGTGGGTGGCCCGGGCGCTACTTACATATTCAGCAGTGTCATCTGTCTCCCACTGAGCGCGGGAGGAGGCGGCAGGGGAGAGAGGAGGGAGGTGAGCGGGGAGGCCAGAGGTGGAGAGAGAGAAGCAGAGGTGGGGGGAACGCAGGGGCCGCCCCGCCCCTGCCCGGAGCCCGCCCCGGCCCCCGCCCACCTGGGCATCGGCCAGCATGACGTCCTTGATACGCGGCGGCCCGCGGGCCTCGGCGCCCTCCATGCGCACGTAGTGGACCTGGTAGCCGCGGATCTGGCCGTGCTGCCGGCCGGGCGCAGGCGAGCGCCACAGCACGCGGATGGCCGTGGCGTTGAGCGCCTCCGCCTCCACCTTCCGCGGCGGCGCGCTGGGCACTGGCGGGCGGGAGGGGAGGGGAGGGGCGGGCGGGGCCGTTACCAGGGCGCCCGGCCCTGCCCCGGGCAGCGCCACTGTCCGATTCCAGGATGCCGAGTGGCTGTAGGTGAACGACTGGGCGCTCCTGGCGCTCACCACTGGCTGGGAGGGCGTGGCCTCCTTCACACCCCCCACAGCCCCGGGAGGGGCCCGAGGGCACGCCCCATGGACCCAGGCTGCCCCCCAGGGTCTAAACCACCTTCCCAGGGCCTCCAGACACCTTCGTCTTCGCCCTACACTGCTTCCATCCTAATCATCACCCTGCAAGATAGGGGCTCCCGTCATTCTCATTTTACATTTAGGGAAACTGAGTCCCAGAGAGTTGATTCTGGGCTCACAGCCTTAGCAAGAGGCTAAGCCAGGATTTGCACCAGGCAGTTCGGCTGTATGCGCCTAAATACTCCAGCAGGCAGGTGGCCCACTTGGCACTCAGGATCTTTGTCACCCACCCCAGGGTTTGGGATACAGAGGAGCTGCTTCATTTCTTCCCTGGGCTTAGGACACAATGGGGCTGTCCAGTGAACCTTAGAGGCTAATGGCTCAGAAAACAAACCAGGTTCCCAGGACCAAGAGGCTGTGATTCTTTATTTTTGAGACAGGTTCTCTTACTCTGTCCCCTAGGCTGGAGTGCAGTGGCAAGATCACGGCTCACTGCAGCCTTGAACTCCTGGGCTTAAGCGATCCTCCCACCTCAGCCTTCCAAGTAGCTGCAACAATAGGCGTGCGCCACCATGCTCAGCTAATGGTGTTTTTTGTAGAGAGGGTCTCACTCTGTCACTCAGGCTGGAGTGCAGGGTTTGATCACAGCTCGCTGCAGCCTCCGACTGCTGCGCAGCAACATTTTAGAAAATTTTTGGAGGAACAGGGTCTCACTGTGTTGCCTAGGCTGGTCTCAAACTCCTAGGGTCATACAGTCCTCCTGCCTTGGCCTCTCAGAGTGCTGGGTTTACAGGTGTGAGCCACTGTGCCTGGCCGAGAGGCTGCAATTTTACTGGGAAAGGTGTCTGTCATTTCTGTCCATGACCCAGGCTTCGCCCACGTGACTCCAAGCTAGGACCAGCGCCTTGCTTTCCTGCTTCAAACTTGCTAACTTGAAATGGGCCAGGATGGGAACACAGGACCACGGAAAGTGGCCAAGGCCACAGACTGGTCTCCATCTGCCAGGGGCCTGGATAACAACCATCAGCACGACTTCGCTGCTGGGGCTGTTGGCCGCTTTCCTCCACCCCACTTCCAGCGGTTTCCACTGTTCCGCCAAAATCGAGGGCAGCCAGCCACATTGTCCAGGCACGAGGCTCTGGGAGCAGACGCGGCAGAGCTAAGCCTGCCCATGTCTAGAACTGCCAATTCCAAGGTCAAGGAGCCCCGGGTTTCTTGGGGAGGCTGCTGGCTTCGCGGCTTCCTCCGAGTGAGGCTTGCGCCCTTCGGCCACCAGCCCAGGTTTCCAGATGGAAGGCTTCGAGGCGGGGCCGAGCTGGGGCCGGTGGGGGGAGTCCCAGTCCTGGGGCAGGTACTTACCATCCTCGTCGGTGCGGACGACCACGGGCGAGCTCTCGGGCCCTGGCCCCACCTCTGTGTGAGCGACAGTCGTGATGCGGTACTCGGTCCACTTCTCCAAGGCCTCCAGCAGGATCTGAGTGGTGGTCGGGGGGATGCCGTTCACCTCCTTGGGTTCCGGGTCCTCTGAGCCCAGCGGTCGGTAGCGGACGCTGTAGCCCACCAGGGCCCCGTTGTGCGTTTCCGGCGGCGGCGGGCGCCAACTTACCAAAATGGCCGTGGAGCGCACGCTGACACATTTAACGTCTTGAGGGGGGGCTGACGGTTCTATTGGAGGGGGGAGAACGTGGGGGGGGTGGGGAAGGGAGGTGGGATGGGTGGGGAGGGGGGTGGGGAAACAAAAGATGGGAAAGAGAAAATAAAAAAGAAGATGATAACAAACAAAACAGAAGCAAACCAAAGAGAAGTCGGACCCAAAAGAAGCGGGTGTCAACCAAAGGTGAGATGGGCGGGTGGGATGGGGCCGGGAGGGCTGGCCAAGAACGCTGTGCTCACCAGGCTGCACCTGCATGGCGCGAAGTAGGTCTCAGGCACTAAACCACTACGGTCCCCATGCCAGAAACTGGATGGGTAATAACAAAAGAAGCCCTTTCTATTAGGCACCTACTCTATGTGCCACACTGCCAAGACGAGAAGCAACAGAAACTCCACTTATTAGGCACCTGTTATATGCCAGCACCAAGGGCTTCACAAAATAATAGTAAAGCATCTAGTTACTGAACACCTGCTGTGTGCCAGGCACCATGCCAAGGGGAACAGCAATAGAAGCTCCATTTATTAGGCACCTACTATGTGCCACACACTGTGCCAAGGCGAGAAGCAACAGAAATTCCACTTATTAGGCACCTGTTATGTGCCAGCACCAAAGGCTTCACAACGTGATAGTAAAGCATCTATTTACTGAAAACCTACTGTGTGCCAGGCGCCACGCCAAGGGGAACGCCAAGTAGAAGCTCCATTTACTAGGCACCTACTATGTGCCAGGCGCCACGCCAAGGGGAACGGCAAGTAGAAGCTCCATTTACTAGGCACCTACTATGTGCCAGGCGCCACGCCAAGGGGAACGGCAACAGAAGCTCCATTTACTAGGCACCTACTATGTGCCAGGCGCCATGCCAAGGGGAACGGCAAGTAGAAGCTCCATTTACTAGGCACCTACTATGTGCCAGGTGCCACGCCAAGAGGAACGGCAACAGAAGCTCCATTTACTAGCACCTACTATGTGCCAGGCGTCATGCCAAGAGGAACGGCAAGTAGAAGCTCCATTTACTAGGCACCTACTATGTGCCAGGCACCACGCCAAGGGGAATGGCAAGTAGAAGCTCCATTTACTAGGCACTTACTATGTGCCAGGCACCACGCCAAGGGGAACGGCAAGTAGAAGCTCCATTTACTAGGCACCTACTATGTGCCAGGCGCCACGCCAAGGGGAACAGCAACAGAGCTCTGTTAGGTACCTACTATGTGGAAGCACAGGAGCTTTACAAAATAACAGTAAAAGCATCTATTTAACACCTGCTATGTGCCAAGCGGAGCAACAACAGAAGCTCCGATTATTAGGCCCCTACTGTGTGTCAAGCATTGTGCCAAGGGCTTCATAGGACGATGGCAAAATAATCTGTTGAACACCTACTATGTGCCAGGCACTGTGCCAAGGGGAACAGCAACAGCAGCTCTATTAGGTACCTACTATGTGCCAGTACCAAGCACTTCACAAAATAGAAGTATCTATTGAACACCTACTATGCGCCAAAGGAGCAGCCCCAAAAGCTCCATTTATTCAGCACCTACTATGTGCTAGACCCCATGCCAAGGACAACAGCAACAGACGCTCCAATAATTAGGTACCTACTATGTGCCAGGAACCATGCCAAGGGGAACGGCAACAGAAGCTCCAGTTATTAGGCCCCTACTGTGTGTCAAGCGTGCCAAGGGCTTCATAGAATGATAGCAAAACATGCCAAACACCTATGTGCCAGGCACTGTGCCAAGGGGAAAAGCAACAGAACACCTATTAGGCACCTACTATATGCCAGCACCAAGGGCTTCACAAAATAATAGTAAAAGCATTTATTTACTAAACACCTACTATGTGGTGGGCATCATGCCAAGGGGAACAGCAAGAGAAGTTCCATTTATGAAGCACCTACTATGTACCAGCACCGAGGGCTTCACAAAATAATAGAGCATCTATTTATTGAATACCTACTATGTGCCAGGGATCATGCTAAGGGGGAACAGCAATAGAAGCTCCACTTATCAGGCACCTACTACGTGTCAAGCATTTTGCCAAGGGCTTCATAGAACAGTAGCCAAAGCATCTCCACCGGGTGCAGTGGCTCACGCCTGTAACCCCAGCACTTTGGGAGGCCTAGGTGGGCGGATCACGAGGTCGGGAGTTCAAGACCAGCCTGGCCAACATGGTGAAACCCTGTCTCTACTAAAGCTAACAAAAAAATCAGCTGGGCGTGGTGGTGGGCACCTGTAATCCCAGTTATTCGGGAGACTGAGGCAGGAGAATCACTTGAACCTGGGAGGCAGAGGTTGCAGTGAGCTGAAATTGCACCACTGCACTCCAGCCTGGGTGACAGGGCAAGACTCCGTCTCAAAAAAAAAAAAAAAAAAAGGAGTCTATATGTCACACGCTATGTGCCCAGGTGCGGTGCTGCTAAGGGGAACAGCAACACAAGCCCCAATTACTGCACACCTACCATGTGCCAGGCATCATGCCCAGGGCTTCATACAGTAACAGCAAATGCACTTATTAAGTGACCACCCACTGTGAGTCAAGCATGGTACCAAGGGATTCATAATAATTTTTAGAAAATATAATAAAAATTTTTTTAAAGTAAAATCATTTATTCACTGAACACTGTGCTACCAGGGACGCAAAGGCCACCCCAAAGGCTTCATTCAACTAGGACCATCCAACTGGCCTCACATGAAAATAATGCTCCGTCTGGAGCACCTACTGTGTGCCAGATAGATGTCAAGGTCCTCATCAAGTAATAATAAAAGTGCCTGTTTACTGGATACCTCAGGACTTCATAGCTCATACTGAGCACCTACTGTGTGCCAAAACTCCTGTGTTTGGTTCTGACTATGTACCTGGCACCACACCAAACCCATTACTAAGCCCATCAACAGCAAGTCTCATTTATTGAGCATCTACTATAGACTGGGTATGATAATAGCTCTCTAAAGGGAGAAACAGCAGCTGTCATTTAAGCAACACCTACTGTGTGCCAGGCACTGTGCTAAGGACTTTATCAGAAAACAGTTCTAACGGTCTCTGCATATTAAGCTCCTACTGTGTGCCAGACACTGTGCTAAGGGCTTTATCAGAAAACAGTTAATAGTCTCTGCATATTAAGCCCCTACTGTGCGCCAGACACTGTGCTAAAGGCTTCATCAGAAAACAGTAGTCGCCACATATTAAGCACCTACTGTGTGCCAGGTACTGTGCTAGGGGATTATTGAAAATGTTTCCACATATTAAGCACTTACTATGTGTTAGGCAACTCTACTCAGAGCCTTATAGAATATCAATAGTTTTCATTTCTTAAGCACCTACTGTATGCCAAGCACTATGCTAAGGGCTTTATTGGATAACTGTAATAGCGCCTGGCTTATTAAGCACCCACTGTGTGCCAGGCATGACACTAAAGACCTTATCTAACAATAACAGTGCTTACTCACTGAACACCTACTGTGTGTACACTGTGCCAAGGCCTTTGCAGACAGGGACTGCGTGTTTTTGTAAAAACCGGGTAAGCAGCTCTGTCCCACATCCTTTCAAACGGATAATCACGTCCGTCTGAGCGCCAACTATGTGCCTCACACTGGGCCTCCTTTTATAGCAAGTGCCACTTACTGAGCACTTACCGTATGCCAAGCATTGTGCCAAGGTTTGCAGAACAGGAAGTGTTGGTGCCCATGTTCTGAGCAGCTAACGCGCGTGGCAGCAGGTTAAGCTTGTTATAACCCGCTATTAGCTTCCGTTTACCGAGGGCCAACGAGGTGCCCAGCACTGTGCCAATCCATGTGCAGATTTAAAGCAGCGGCTGCATCAGTGGGGCACCTACTGTGTGCCAGGCGGTATGCTAAGGTCTTTGCTAAGTTAATATGACAGTTGCCGCGTGTTAAAGCGAACTGTCTGTGTGTTAAAGGCTTATGAGTCAGTCTCCATGTGTTCCGTGCCTAGCATGGCCCAATGCTGTGCTAAGGGCATTCGTGACGGGAAACTCCACGTTCTGCGCACCTACCGCGGGGGCAGCACCCTGAGCTCACCTTGCATGTGCCGTCTTATTCAATGCCTCCATTGTCTCATTTAATGCATGTATCATCTCATTTAATTCTCACAACCCCTCGGGTGGCCAAAACGGTCACTCCCCCCACTCGCCAACCCATGTCACCGGTGGGGAAACCAGATTCAAAGCCTGCCTGTTGGGTTTTCTGCGGTCACCCCACCCTGGAAGCTTTCCATTGTTTCGTTACGTCACCTCTCAATCCTGCCGAAAACCCAGAAGTGCAGCCCGTCTTCCAGGTGAGGAAACTGAAGCTCAGAAACAGCAAGCCACCTGCCCGGGGGCATGCAGTCATGAGGTGGCAGAGCCAGGCGCGGAACCCAGACTCGGCTGTGCTTCACAGGCTGGCTTGGGTTGACGTTGGGAGCTCAGTTCTCAGCCTTGTGCCGGCTGGGGATGGCTGGAGCCACAGTCCCCCAAATGCCCACAACTTGAGAATCTACGTCCCCCGGAGGGAGGCCCAGAGAAATGAATGGCCTCGCTCGTGGCAAAAGCATTTGAAACCCTCAGCATCCTGTCAGCTCGCTTGGCGGCCAAGCAGGGGTTTACTGAGCGCTACAGGCACACCCTCCTGCTGGCATCTGGAAACCAGAGATGAATCAGAGCCCCTGTCCTCAAGGGCATGGGGCTGCCAGGGACTGCAGAGGCCACCTCAACAGCTTACTTCAGCTAGAAAGCCCCTCCGGCCTCACTTAAAGCAAAACACTGGGGGCCCCTCCTCCAAAACCAGACACAGGGGACCCTTCCGTATTTCTTGACCAGCCACCCCAACCAAAGGTGCCCGGGGGCGGGAATCAGGCAGGGAGCACAGAAAAAACACCAGCCAAGGAATGTGTGGGAAGGAATGGGTTTGCTGAGAAAGGGAGAGAAAAAATAAAACCAAAACCATAATAAAATAAGAAACAACAGTGATGGTGATGATGATGAGAAACCAGAGTAAAAGAAAGAAAGACTCCTTCCAGAAGACGCCCATCTGGTTACCTACCTTCCGCTCTTCAACTGCTAACTTACAAGACTTTCTTACGAGAGAGGGAACGGCCGCGTGCTGAGTTACAAGGCCAGACCGAGCTCTTGGTGGGTCTCGGGATGCCAGCGGCCCCGCGGGCCTGCTCCAGCCCCCAGCGTGCACACGCTGAGGTTCCAGGCTGGAGGCAGGAAGGTGGCACGGTGTCTGGGGAGACCCACGGCTGAGCGGTCTGACCTGCACCTACCCTTGTGTTCAGCCTAAGAAGCCCGCAGCCCCCGGGGGGGTGGATACGCCTGGCCCTGAGTCTTTGTTGCCAGTTGTGCTGGGCCCCACCCACCTCGGGGCGAGAGGCGCGGAGTCCCTTTTCCCCCACTCCCTGTCCTGGGCCGCCCCGGAGGTTCACGTGGCTGGGCCGAAGCCGCTTTCGAGGTGACCACGGAGGTCGTGTCCTTCACAATCCGGCCCAACCCGCGTGATGTCTTGGGAAGGGACGTATGCAGATGTGGATGTCTGTGCGTGAGCAGCACAGCACGGTGGTGGCATGTGGTTGTGGCATGTGGTTTCAGAATTTCAGGGGCCAAATTCGGGCCGTGGACTCTGCGCAGCCCAGAGCTGCTGGGACAGGCGGGGGGGCACACGGGGTGGGCCGTTTTTGCGAACCTGCTTGAGACCAGCGTGTACTCACCTTCAGGACACCTCGGCCGGTCTCTCAGGTGGCTGCCCAAGCCACGGGCCACCCTCACTGACTCCACCTCACACAGACGCGCCCAGATGCCTTGGAGCTGCCAGGGACTCAGCTCGGCTCGGTTTGGGGGAGCAGGAAGGAAGGAAAGGGGCCGACGGGGCGGGGGTGGTGTCTCAGAGGCCCCTACCCTAATCTCAGCGGCTCAGATGCCCCGGCCCGAGTTGATGTTACCCTCGACTGACCCGAGACGCCCCTGTGTGCACACACTCCGGGGAGGGGGCCTTGAGGGTCTGACCATCGTGACTGATTCCGAAAGAAAGTCTGAGGTGGCTACGTCGTGACTGACTGGGTTGGGGAGGTAAGCGGGGGAAACAGAGGGAGGCCACGGCAGGGAGACCACGCCAGTGGAGGCCACGCTGGGCCAGAGCCAGGGAGGTGGGTGAGGCAGGGAGACAGCAGAAGGGGCCTGGCCAGCCCCGAGCTTGGAGAAGTCAGGGAGGGAGAGTGGCAGTGACCCACAGCCAGCTGCCAGGTGAAGGGTGACTTGCTCGAAACAGGGAGGCCGGGCAGGCACAGCAGAGAACTCGCGAGATCAGAGCCCCGAGTGGGGCCTGCATAGCCCCACGAAACGCAGCATCAGCTCTGATCCCACCCCCTCCCCACCTTTAGGAGCTGGGACCTCATCCTGGGGTCTTGAGAGCCAAGGCTCCCTGCCCAGGGAAGGCCCTCGGGGAAGGTGGGTTCGTCTCTGTGTCCTTTGCTCTCTCTGCAAATGGCGGGGTGCAAGTGGTGACCCCTTACAATGCCTGGGAAATGGGCGCCACGTGGCCCTTCAACCAGTCCCCACTCCAGGACGGGAAGAGGATGAAGAAGTGAGGTCCCAGAACCTCTTCCACACCAGGGGCAACATCAGCCACTTCTCCTTGACCCCGTGTCTCCACCCAGGTCACCAGGCCCAGGGGCACAGAGAACCCCGTGCTGAGACCCTCGCTGTGCTGATGGGGAAACTGAGGCACAGCGAGGGCAGATGGATCCGAGGTCCGGGAGCAAAGCGGAGACAGGCCCGGAGGCGCCCCCCCCACCCATTGCGGCAGGCCCCGCCTGGGTCCGTCCCCCGAGGGACTGTCTGCGGCCAGGCCGTGGTCCCCCCCGCAGAGAAGGGCGGCCCCGTGAGACACCTACTGGACTGCAGCGTGCGCTGCCGCACCACCGGGGTGAAGGCGCCCAGGCCCTGTGGGGAGCGGGCCGCCAGGCGGAAGGCGTACTCCGTGTTGGGCTTCAGGTCCTCCACCACGTAGGACGTCGTGGGGTCGAAGGTCCTTCCCACCTGGGGCGAGGCAGAGAGGGACAGAGAGGGATGGGGGGAGAGAGAGAGAGATAAAAGACAGAGTAATAGAGACAGAGGGACACAGAGCCAGAGAAACAAAGGGGGGAGAGATAGAGAGACAAAGACAGAGAGAGATAAAGGGGAAAGAGAGAGACAGAGAAACGGGGCAGAGACAGAGACACAAACAGGAGATGCAGAGAAAGAGGAATAAACAGAGACAGAGATGAGAAAGAGACAGATGAAGAGACAGAGACAGACAGAGAGACAGAGATACACAGAGACAAATGGAAGGGAGACAGGTAGAGATAGGGACAAAGGAGAGAGACAGTCAGAGAAAGAGACAGAGACAGAGAGAGGAGAAACGAGCAGAGAGAAAGAGACAGAAAAATAGAAAGAGAGATGGAGAGAGACAGATGAAGACAGAAAAACACAGAAAACAGAGACAGAGACAGAGACATAGAGAAGCCGGGATCGAGAGGGCCGGGGACGCCCATACACGCGGAGCCAGAGCGCGCAGAGGAGAAAAGGCAAGAGAAGAAAAATGCGGGGGAAGAGGGACAAAGGGACGGAGACGCAGGAGAAGCAGGAGTGAGGAAGAGCGGGACCCACAGCACACACAGGGACAGAGAGAAGGGAGGGGCCCAGGACGGGCCAGCCGGTCCCCGCGCCGCCGGCCTCACCTCCCGGCCGTGGTCGCCTTCCCGGAAGAGGAGCTCGTACTTGATGATGCTCTCCTGCCGTGGGGGGCTCCAGGACAGGGTGATGCTGGTCTCCGACTTGGCCTCGGCCCGCAGGTTCATAGGCTGGCCGGGCACTGCAGGGGCGGGAGACGAGCAGCAGTTGGGGGGTGTCCACCCCACGAAGGGAGCCCCACTTGCTTAGTGTCCTCTCTCTCCCAGAAAGACAAGCCCAGCATTGCCCCCAAAACAGCTGCCAGCTCTGGGGGCTTCTAGAACGTTATTTCCCTGGGGACCTCGCCCCTACCCCACTGACACCTCTGTTCCCCCATCCCATCCTCTCTTCTTCCAAGGGAAAAGAATACTTTTAAAAATCCCCTTCTTTCCTTTTTTGAAATAGAGTCTTGCTCTGTCACCCAGGCTGGAGTGCAGTGGTGTGATCTCGGCTCACGGCAACCTCTGCCTCCAGGGTTCAAGCGATTCTCCTGCCTCAGCCTCCCAAGTAGCTGGGACCACAGGCACGCACCACCACGCCCAGCTAATATTTGTATTTTTAAGTAGAGACGGGGTTTCAACATGTTGGCCAGGCTGGTCTCCAACTTCTGACCTCAGGTGATCTGCCCGCCTTGGCCTCCCCAAATGCTGGGATTACAGGTGTGAGCCACCACGCCCGGCCTAAAAATCCCCCTTCAAATCACCGCAGTGTCCTCACTCACTGCAAATCAGATGAGAGAGAAATTAGCAGGGAGGTATGTGTGCGTATTTTGTTTCCTTTTATTTTAGTTTTTGAGGCAGGGTCTCTCTCTCTCACACAGGCTGGAGTACAGGGGCGTGATCACAGCTCACTGCAGCCTCCAACTCCTGGGTTCAGGTGATCCTCCTGCCTCAGCCTCCTAAGTAGCTGGGACCACCACCACACTCAGGCACGTACCACCACACTCAGCTAATTAAAAAAAAAAATTTTTTTTTTTGAGACCGAGACTTGCTCTGTCACCAGGCTGGAGTGCAATGGCTCGATCTCCGCTCACTGCAACCTCCGCTTCCCGGATTCAAGCGATTCTCCTGCCTCAGCCTCCTGAGTAGCCATGATTACAAGCAAGCACCACCACGCCTGGCTAATTTTTGTATTTTTAGTAGAGACGGGGTTTCACCACGTTGGCCAGGCTGGTCTCGAACTCCTGACCTCGTGATCTGCCTGCCTCGGCCTCCGAAAGTGCTGCAAATACAGGCGTGGGCCACCTCGCCTGGCCAATTTTAAAACTGTTTGTACACATGGGGTCTATGTTGCCTAGGCTGGTCTTGAACTCTTGGCTTCAGCAAATCCTCCCGCCTCAGCCTCCCGAAGTATCAGTGTTACAGGTATGAGCCACACTGCCTGGCCAAGGGTGCCTGTCTTAAAATCGGCCTCTCTATTCTTTATCTGCCCGCAGACACGGACTGAGCTCCAACCATCCAGGCCCTTTGCTTCAGCGGATGCCTGAGTTTGCCTGGACTTTAAGTTTTAAAAGCCTGAGCCCCAAAGGAAAGGGCCAAACGCCCTCAGAGAGCTGGGGTCCCCCGTGCCCAAATGCCTCTTCCGAGTCTTCCCCCTTGCGTAGCGGGGAGACTGGCCCTCTGCGTTGGGGCTCAGGCAGTTTTCATTTATTACTTCCGACGAGGCAGCGCCGACCCTCTAATGAGAGCAGCAGGCGAAGGGGGTTCTCCGAGTCACATCCCAACGGGAGCGGGGAGTTAGCGGAGAAGAGGGAGGTATACAGGGCACCCCTTGTCCCCACACAGCTGCCGGGAGCCACCCAGGTGTTTGAGCCTACCCTTGTGAGCTCGTCAAATCAGATTTTTCAAGAGCAACCAAAAATTTGGCTAGGATAACTCTCTGATTTTATGTTTTGAGACAGAGTCTCGCTCTGTCGCACAGCCTGGAGGGCAGTGGCGAAATCTTGGCTCACTGCAGCCTCCACCTCCTGGGTTCAAGTGATTCTCCTGCCTCAGCCTCCTGAGTAGCTGGAACTACAGGCACGCGCCCAGCTAATTTGTGTGTGTGTGTGTGTGTGTGTATATGTATATTGTTTGTTTGTTTGTTTGCTTTTTAGTAGAAATGGGGTTTTGTCACGTTGGCCAGGCTGTTCTCAAACTCCTGACCTCAGGTGATCCACCCATTTAAAAAAATCACCCATGTTTAGAAATCACCTTTTTTTTCCTTTGAGATGGAGTCTCGCTCTGTTGCCCAGGCTGGAGTGCAGTGGCATGATCCTGGCTCACTGCAACCTCCGCCTCCTCCATTCAACCGATTCTCCTGCCTCAGCCTCCAGAGTAGCTGGGATTACAGGCGTGCACCACCACGTGCAGCTAATTTTTTTGTATTACTAGAAATGGGGTTTCACCATGTTGGCCAGGCTGGTCTCGAACTGCTGACCTCAGGTGATCCAGCCGCCTTGGCCTCACAAAGTGCTGGGATTAAGGGCGTGAGCCACCGCGCCAGGCCTAGCTCCCTGATTTTAAATGCTAGCAGGTAAATATCGCACTGTGCTCTTGAGTAGCTGGACTAGGGGTGTGCACCTGCACCCTAGCTCATTTTTAATTTGTTTTGTAGAGATAGGGTCTAGCTAGATTGGCCAGGCTGGTCTTGAACTCCCGGCCTCAAGAAATCCTCCCGTTTTGGCCTGGCTTTCCAGGGTGCACGCAAACAGCCGAACTGCACGGCCGGGGCCCCGGGCCCTGCCGTCCCCATGCCTCACCTCCCTGCTGCGTCTTGACCTGGATGGGGTCGGAGAGGGGCCCGTCGCCGACGGAGGTGAAGGCCAGCACCCGCACGGTGTAGGTCTCATCCTCCAGCAGGCTGCCCACGGTGGTCAGCAGGCTGTCGTCCACGTTGTGTTTCTGCCAGTTACCCACGGGGTGCTCGGGCTCCATGGTGTAGTAGACACGGTAGCCGCGGATCAGCCCGTTGGGCTCCACCGGCTCCTCCCACTGCACGATCATGGTGGTGGCGCTCAGCATCCGGGCCTGCACGTTCCGTGGCGCGCTGGCCGGGGCCTGCTCGCCCGTGCGCGTGACCACGGACTCGCTGGGGGGCCCCTGGCCGATGGAGTTGACGGCCGACACCCAGATCTCGTACTCCGAGTTGGGGCTCAGGCCGCCGATGCTGTAGCGCGTGGTGGTGATGTCCTCCTTGATCTGATACGGCCCGTCCTGACTCTTGGATTTGTATTCGATGACATAATACGACACGGGGTCCGGATTGCCCGAGTCCCACGTGATGGTGATGCTGGTGGCTGTGTTCTCGGTCACCACAGGCGTCCCGGGAGCTTTGGGGAGAGCTGTGGGCAGGAGGCAGCTGTGTCACGCACTGGGGATGTGGGGTGAGGACCCAGAGTGCTGTGTGACTTTCTGCCACTCAGTCGCCTTCTCTGTGCCTTGATTTGCCCATGACCTCTCATCATCTACAGCAAAGGGTGGTAAACCGTGGCCCAGGGGGCACCCAGCACTCATCTTCTTTCCTTTTCTTTTTTTTGAGAGGGAGTCTCGCTCTGTCACCCAGCCTGGAGTGGAATAGCTCCATCTCGGCTCACTGCAACCTCCGCCTCCCGGGTTTAAGTGATTCTCCTGCCTCAGCTTTCCAAGTGGCTGAGATTACAGATGTGCACCAGCACGCTTGGCTTTTTTGTTTGTTTGTATTTTTAGTAGAGATGGGGTTTCACTATGTTGGTCAGGCTGGTCTCGAACTCCTGACCTCAAGTGATCTACCCAGCTCAGCCTCCCAAAGTGCTGGGATTACAGGCGTGAGCCACCACGCCTGGCCCACCCATTTTTGGTATTTTAAAAGACAGGGTCTGGCTCTGTTGCCAGGCTGGACTGTAGCAGAGTGATCACAGCTCACCGCAGCCTCGAACCCCTGGGCTCAACTGGTGCTCCTGCCTCAGCCTCCTAAGCAGCTCGGACTACAGGCATACACCACCGCACTTGACTAATTGTTTCATTATTCTGTAGAGAAGGGGTCGCCCAGGCTGGTCTCCAAGTCCTGGGCTCAAGCAAGCCTCCTGCCTTGGCCTCCCAAAGTGCTGGGCTTACAGGCGTGAGCCACCGTGCCCGGCCGGGATCATTTCTCGCCAGTAAATACCTGTTCAAGGAACAATGGTCCCCATCCTAGCCAGGATCAACCAAAGCCAGAAGGGTAACTTGGAGGTGCCCCCACACTGCCTCCCACCTGCGCCTGACATCGGGGAGTGAGGCCAGCCTGCTCCCACCACCCACGGGTCCCACGGTCCCCGCTCACATTTCACCGTGATCTGAGCAACTGCCTCGATGACGCCCAGGCTGGACATGGCCACGCAGGTGTAGTTGGCTGAGTCTTTGACATCTGTGAGTTCCAGCACGTTCCGACCCACCGGCATGTCATCCTCGGGGGTCAGGTCCTCAGCCCCCTGCATCCACTTCACATAGGGCATGGGCGAGCCCACGGCCACACAGGTGATGTTCACGTTGCCCCCTGGCATGATCTCGTGGCTCATGGGCAGGATGGAGAAGCGTGGGGCCACGCGACGGACTGGGGAGGGGCGGCAGCAGCAGAGGGGCGGGGCGGGGGATGCAAGGGGTGAGGTGGGTGGGGGTGGGAGGGGAAGACAGAATGCAGAGGAGAAAAGAAAGAAAAGCAGGAAGAAAGAAAGAAGGAAAGAAAGAAAAAAAGGAAAAAAAAAAGTGGAAAACCATTTAAATATAAACAGGGCTGGTTCTTTTCCCCTCTGTTGATTTTTTTCCCCCAAATGAAAAGAAAACAAAAGAACCAAATTAAAAAACCAAATTCCAACACAAAGAAACCAAAACTTCAAAGGAAGTTACTTCACAAACAATATAGAGAGAGATATCAATATATAATAGACATGAAGCATTATCTCATAGCAACAAGGTTTCATAGACCAGGGTGGCTGGTCACAGCACAGATACGAACACAAAAATTTATCAGCGCTTTCTCATCTTTGCAGACAGAGATGGCTTCAGGGAGCAGCCCCTCCGCTCGCTCCTGAATGGGGGGCGGGGGCATCCCCGTCGGGGAGCGCTGGAAGATTCCAGCTGCCGGCGGCGTGCGGGTGGGTCAGGAGAGGGGGCAGTTTCCAACCCTCCCTGGTTCTCTGGGGACGTGGTGGTGACAGGACAGCTGTTGAGACCAGGAGACAGAGGGAGCCTGAGATGGCGGCCCCCCAACTCCCGGGTGATTCGGGGCCCCGCCCACTCCCTCCCCGCCCCCGCCCCCAGGCCCTCCAGGAAAAGATGAGAAACTCTAATGAAATTTTTGTGGTTTTTGGGTATAGAAACCCTTCTAAAAGCTTCTGTCAGATCTGACACGTTTCCATCAATAGATGCAGCTCTGAGTCACAAACATCATGCAAAATAGATTGAGAGAGAGAGAGAGAGAGAGAGAGAGAGAGAGAGAGAGAGAGAGAGACAGAGAGAGAGAGACAGAGACAGAGAGAGAGAGACGGGATGCACACGGGAACTGCGGGGGGAAGATCTGGATTTGGGGATCTCTAGGGCACACTTCCGTGACACCAGAGAGAGGAGACGGATGAATGGGGAGAGAGAGAGAGAAGAACAGAAAACAGGGACAGAGAGCGGGGGGGGGGGGGCAGAGACAGAAAGAAAGGGGGGTCCCACTTCAATGCTGCATATTAATTCTAGCAGATGTGATCCAATGTGACATACCACATTGTCACATCACAGCCCTGGCAGAATAGATAATAATAATAATAATTAATAATCATAAACGAGGGAATGGACTTAAACGTTGAAAGAAAAGGGCCGTGTTCTGTGCGTTTCTTAGCGGGGTGGGGGTGGATGCAGCCTTCTCTCAAAGGCAATGAAGGCAGCAGGATGCATTTCGGGGGCTCCGTTTTCAGAAGTCAGATGGGTTCCGGGGCTGGGGGGAGAGGGGAGGAGGCCAGCAGGGGCTGTTTAACTGCCGTGGGAACCTAATAAATCCTTCTGGCTGGAAAAGGAGGGTCCCTGGGTAACAGTGTCAGATCCTAGGGAAGACACACAGTACGTCCCCAGCTTTGGGTGGGTAAAGGGGCCTTGTTTCAACTGCACAGATGACAAATTGGAGGCTCAGTCGGGGTCACCGTCAACACCTGACTCTGATTCTCATACGGGACCGTGGGGGGTGCAGCCTCGGGGGTGCCCTCAAGGGGTATGGTCTATGATGCTGAGGAGGGGTCCAAGGGGATAAAGGGAGGCAGCCCCAAATCCTTCCCTTGCAGCCTCAGTTCCTAGCTGGACATCCCAACCCCTGCCTTCCTGAATCCGGGCGGGGGGGGGGGGGCAATGAAAAAGGGAGACGTCGGCGGGCATGGGAGTGGGGTCTGGAAGCTGGCAGCCCTTCGGAAAAAGAAGCCCCACGAAAGTCCAAAGTCGTGCTGGAGACAGGATGGAGTGGAAGGAGGAGGAGGCGGGGCAGGGGGAGACAGAGGGGCCATGCACACAGAGTGGAGGTGAGGGGCGAGGTGCCGTGAGATGGGGGGCGGCTTTCTGGTAGGGCTGGGTAGAGGGTGGGGGTGTGGGGGGAGAATGGGGTCCGGCCAGCCAGCGGATGCGGTCCAGGCCAGCCGCCAGCACCCACAGTGAGGCACAGGTAGGATGCCGAGGCCGAGTTGTCATGGAAACGGAACACGATGGGGGAAATGAGCGTGAGGGAGCTAATTATCCAGGACAGAAAAACAGCGTCGACGTCTAAAACAAAACTAGGAAGAACAAATGAAGTAACAAAGCAAAAGAAAGAAAAAAAAAAGACTCTAAAAACCAAAGAACTCCGTCCAAAACACAACACAACACAACACCCAAAAGCAAGAAGAAACAAAAAAAATCATGGAATGGGTGTAGGGCTGAAAATCGGGGTCTGAAAGGAGGAGGAAGGTGGCTTCCCCAGGGAGATGCCCTCCCGCTGGCAGAACACAGGATCCGGCCTCTCCACCCAGCACCCAAGAGCCTTGGCCAAGGGTTTGGGGTCACCACAGGGGTGGGAGCCTCACAGACAAAAAGCCTTCGGAAAAACCAACCCCAGCCCAACTCAAGTCTCTCTGTCTCAAGTCCCTGTCGGCCCACTTCTCCACGACACCCTGTCCCACTTAGGGCTGAGCACGCTGGAGGTCCCAAAGCTGAAATCACACGACAAGGTGAACTCCCTCCAGGTCTCAGAATCCCATCGAGAACCTCTCCAGGCAGACCGAGCTGAATGAGCCCAGTGGCCTTGGGAAGGTCCCCCGTCCTCCTGGAGCCTCAGTTCCCTCATCTGTAAAATGGAAGGAATCAGGCATTCTGCTGAGAAGGGCATTAGACTGACTAGGGCAGTGCCCAGAATGGCAGGGGCAAAACCCAGGCATGGAGCTGGGGAAGTTACCTTTCAGCCTCCCAGGTGCTGGGAAGATCAGATAGCTTATCTTACAAAAAAAAAAAAAAAAAAAAAAGGAGGCCGGGCATGGTGGCTCAGGCCTGTAATCCCAGCACTTTAGGAGGCTGAGGCGGGTGGATCCCTTGAGGTCATGAGTTGGAGAACAACCTGGCCAACACGGTAAAATCCAGTCTCTACTAAAAATACAAAAAATTAGCGGGACGTGGAGGCAGGTGCCTGTAATCCCAGCTACTCCGGAGAGGCTGAGCCAGGAGAATCGCTTGAATCCGGGAGGCAGAGACTGCAGTGAGCCGAGATCATGCCACTGCATGCCAGCCTGGGTGACAGAGTGAGACTCCATCTCCAATAAAAATAAATAAAGAAAAAGAAAAAGAAAGAGAAAATGGAAAAAGTAAAGAGTTTCTACTGAATCCCCATCTTACTTTCTCCCTTCTAACAATTTTGAGAGGCAAATGTCCTTATGCTCATTTTGCAGATGAGGGAACAGAGGCTCAGAAAGGTGACAGGACTAGAGGGAAATCACAGAAAGGCAGTGTAGCCAGAGCTCAAAGCCAGGCCAGCCTGGTTCCTGCCTCTCAGAGAAAACAAGCTTTTTCTAACCGTGGTGAGTAATGAGGGTAACAGCCAAGTATCAATTCTTGGCAACTGGCTCTTTCAAACTTGTGTGTCCTGACCCACTGGGGACACCAAAGAGGAAAAAGTACCCATTACCTATATAAAACCCCATGTAATGGCCAGTAGCCACTGACTGAATAATATCCAGTAGCCATCATAATAAATGTCCAGAAGCCATCAGTAAAAGGTTCATACTCAATGGAATTGTTGGAACATCAAAGGGAGTAAGACCTAGCTTTAGGATCTAAAGGTTAAGGGCCAGGCTAATTTATCTTTTCTGTAAGGATGGACATCTTAT
This sequence comes from Callimico goeldii, assembly GCA_963573925.1. Taxonomy (NCBI): domain Eukaryota; kingdom Metazoa; phylum Chordata; class Mammalia; order Primates; family Cebidae; genus Callimico; species Callimico goeldii. The sequence goes on along the minus strand of CAUYOR010140645.1, from coordinate 1,115 downwards.
CAAAAAGACCCTGTTCCTGTTTGATCTTATCTTAAAATATCTCCCCATAGGGATGTCATAATTTGGAAAGTACCTCTAACTTTCTTTTAGAAGCAGAGACAAGGGGATACCTGTTGAATATGTAAAAGACTTGCACTACAGGGTTCACCATAAATCAGTTAAATGTGCATTTATCAACAGCAGTAATTTTAGGGCTCACAATCCCCAACATGGCCAGCAACCATCAGTTAAATGGACCTGCCAATAAATTATAACAGCTCCTCTGACACTTAAGAAACTGCCCACTTGCTTTCTCACCCACCTCATTTGTTTCAAAGGGTGTGCTATAGGAAGAGGGCTGGTTTGCCACGAGTTTAAGGGAGGATCATGCCCATTGGCACTAGGTGGCTCAGATCTCCCCCTCCCTGGAGGCCTTGTAAGGTCTCTGGGGGTCCTCCCAGCTGGCAAGGGCGGGTGACTGACGCTGTGTTCTGCCCGGTTTGGTGCTGGCACCCACCCACGTCATCTTTCCACCCCCGGCTGCAAGCTTGAGGTGCAGGTTAGAAAGTAAGGTAGGCACGGAGCCCACGGGACGGAGCAGCCCCGCGGGACCCCCGCCCCCAATTACCGACCTGAATGGAGGGTCCAGGCAGGTTATAAGGGGACCACACCAGCCTTGGTCCTCAGCACGCTCCAGCTGGCTCTGGTTTCCAGCTCTTCTCGTCACCGAGTAGCCGGGGGGGTCCCAGCGGGGGGGACCCGCTTGGGCGAGGGGGTCGGGAGGGTGGGCAGTGGGGTGGGGGGGTGGCAGGTTGGGGGGGTGGTCGCTTCAAACCCCGATTCACATGGAAAAACAACTCAAAAACCGTCAAAGCAACCAGGAGACAACCCCTCCCCCAGGCAGGAAGAGGCAGAAACACAAAAACCAAAAAACGGGGTTGGGAGTAGGGGTGAGGGGTAAGGGGAGTAAGGGTGAGAAGTGGGGGGACTAGGGGTGAGGGGTAAGGGGAGTAGGGATGAGGGGTGGGGGGAGTAGGGGTGAGGGGTGGGGGGAGTAGGGGTGAGGGGTTGGGGGAGTAGGGGTGAGGGGTGGGGGGAGTAGGGGTGAGGGGTAAGGGGAGTAGGGGTGAGGGGTG
>CAUYOR010140644.1:0-21952 GCA_963573925.1 Callimico goeldii | reverse complement strand
CCCCCATGCTGTCAACTGCCACGAGAAATGTGGCCACGCCAATAACCTGCGCCCCAATAAGCCTCTTCCTTTCTGGAAGGGCAGCCTCCTGCTCAGGCCCCATGGCCCTGGAGCCTCAATAAAGTGTCCCTTTGGTTGACTAGAACAACAACAACAAAAAACCTAACACCATAAAAACCCTAGAAGAAAACCTAGGCAAAACCATTCAGGACATAGGCATAGGCAAGGACTTCATGACCAAAACACCAAAAGCATTGGCAACAAAAGCCAAAATAGACAAACGGGATCTAATTAAACTTCAGAGCTTCTGTACAGCAAAAGAAAGAATCCATTAGAGCAAACTGGCAACCAACAAAACAGGAAAAAATTTTTGCAATTTATCCATCTGACAAAGGGCTAATATCCAGAATCTACAAAGAACTAAAACAGATTTACAAGAAAAAAACAAATAAACCCATTCAAAAATGGGTGAAGGATATAAACAGACACTTTTCAAAAGAAGACATATATGAAGCCAACAAACATATAAAAAATTCTTATCATTACTGGTCACAGAGAAATGCAAATCAAAACCACATTGAGATACCATCTCACGCCAGTTAGAATGGCGATCATTAAAAATCTGGAGACAACAGATGCTGGAGACGATGTGGAGAAATAGGAACACTTTTACACTGTTGGTGGGAGTGTATATTAATTTAACCATTGGGGAAGACAGTGCGGCGATTCCTCAAGGATTTAGAAATAGAAACTTCATTTGACCCAGCAATCCCATTACTGGGTATATATCCAAAGAACTATATATCGTTCTATTATAAAGACACATGCACATGCATGTTCATCACAGCACTGTTTACAATAGCAAAGACCTGGAACCAAACCAAATGCCCATCAATGATGGACTGGACAAAGAAAATGTGGCATATATACACCATGGAATCTATGCAGCCATAAAAAATGATGCATTTGTGCCCTTTATAGGAACATGGATGAACCTGGAAACCATCATTCTCAGCAAACTGACACAAGAACAGAAAATCAAACACCACGTTCTCACCCATAGGCGGGTGTTGAACAATGAGAACACTTGGACACAAAGAGGCAAGCATCACACACTGGGATCTGTTGGGGGTGGCCATAGGAGGGATAGTGGGAGGGAGGGTAGGGGAGAGATAACATGGGGAGAAATGTCAGGTATAGGTGATGGGGGATGGAGGCAATAAACCACCTTGCCATGAATGTACCTATGCAACAATCTTGCATGATCTGCACATGTATCCCAGAATCTAAAGTATAATTTAAAAAAAAAAAAAAACTATCCACTTAAACCTTGCATACTGTTCTAGTCATTTGTTTGTGTCATTTCAAAACATGCCAAGCAAAACTAGAGGCAGTTTAATCAGTTACTGTCATTTGAAGCAATAGCTGATGTTAGGAGAGCAGCAGAAAAGCACAGTAGCCTGGGACCATTTACTCTGCGGGCAAGGGGTACTTCGTCTCTTCAGCCACGAAAATGTTAACCCATGCACAGTCTAACAGAACATTATATTCACATCAATGGCTGTAAATGCTGAAAAAAGAAATTATATTTGATATAATCTAAGAAAGCAAAAAGAAACCTTACATTTTAGAAAAACTATCATTTAAAAATGGCTGAATTAAAAACGTTCACTGCTTTTAATAGGTTCAAATAAATGATCTGAAAAAGTATCTTATGCATTTGATTCATAATTCTCCAATTAGTCCAGATAAATAAAGTAGTTACTGTACAAGAACACCTTCCTTTCTCACTGTTCAATCATCTGAGTGTGGTATGTGATACCAAGGTCCTTTCTCTCTTAATTATTTTGGAACCTTGCTACACTGCCTGTCTAGTTTGATTCTTCTCTAAAGATATTCCACCGCCTAGTGAATTCAGCAGATTTAGCATTCACAAGTAAAGTGTAAACAAGCATCATGCCAACAACAAGTGACCACTCCCCCTGTAGCAGCCAAAAGACATACCGCCCAGCCCCAGCTAAATTTCCACAGTAAGGAGAACAAGACTGAATTAGTTCATAACACAATGCACTGGGCAACTAGAAAAATACTATATACAAATATGACATTAACACTAATTTTTTCTCCATGAAGTAGACATCATCAATTTATACCTCCGAGACGGTCAGGTCCACTTGAAACATCAACTTTTCTGACTCTTACAGCCTCCTGCACAGACTGTGTAGGGCTTGGTTGTGAGGAAGCTTCTCCAAGATTTTCCAGCAAAATTTTCATTAAAACTGTCAAGTCATCTTCACTGAGAGCAACCTGGAAACCACCAATAATTTGTTAACTGAAAGTAATTTTAAAAATGCAGACTGGCTGGGCATGGTGGCTCAAACCTGTAATCCCAGCACTTTGGGAGGTCAAGGTGGCAGGCAGATCATGAGGTCAGGAGTTTAAGACCAGCCTGGCCAACATAGTGAAACCCCATCTCTACTAAAAATATGAAACATTAGAGGGGCATGGTGGTGGGAGCCTGTAATCCCAGCTCCTTGGGAGGCTGAGGCAGGAGAATTACTTGAACCAGAGAGGCAGAGGTTGCATGAGCTGAGATTGTGCCACTGCACTCCAGGCTGGAGACAGTGTGAGACTTCATCTCAAAAAAAAAATGCAGACCATAATATTTATGTCTCAATTTATGTTTTTTTAAAATTAACTGTTCATTACTTAAAAAAAGAAAGAGTTAGAGTTGGGACCCTAAATACCAGAAGAGAAGGATTTCAGCTTGTTTTCTGTGTGTTTTCACCCGTATCCAGGCCTCTGCCTCCGGCACTGCAACACTCTCTATGGCTTATCTGTTACTATGTCCTCCTGTTCCTGGACCTGTGCCTATCTGTCCCCGCTCCCAATCTTCCCATCTCCATTCTGTCTCTCTTTCATCTCACGTACTACCAGCACTTCTCTATTATTTACTCCCCTTGTAACTCAATACAGGGAGAGGGTTGTTCAGTTTCTAGTCTCTACCAAAAAGTAAGAAGATGCTCTCCTGCTATGTAGCTCTTAATCTCAGTACATATGCATCTGGATATATATATATATATAACATCTGTTTAACTTATCAAGAATAATACCACTTAGAACAACAACAAATGTATCTCCAAAGAATGTTTAAAGAACAAAAAAATAGAAAGGTAGCATCTTCTTTATCTCTCACCTTCACAAAAGGGTATGTGTGGCAAAAAGAAAAAGAGCCAGGGCCTTGAGTCAGACAGATCTGTATCAACTCTACCACTTCAAGCTGTCTTGTCTGCCAAGTTTCTTAACCTCTTAACGCAAGTTTCTTAATCTTTAAAATAGGCATAATACCAACTTTCTCACAGTCGGCTGCAGAATGAGACAAAGCAACTAAAACAAACAAAGCTGCTATTGCTGCTAAAATCCATTAAATCAGTACTTTCTTTGAAGTTTCTTATCCTTCTACTTTGTGTAAGACACAGTGGCTCAAAAGACCTGTTTCAAGTATGTATACACTAATTCACACAAGCATGCATGCATAGCAAATCTCCTCTGAATACCACAGTACCCTGTGTCTGCCAAATTAGGTCCCTAGCACCAGAGAAATTGCCTAGTTCCCAGTTTAAATGAAAATACAGAGCTATTTAAGCACAAGATAAAGACCAGGGATTTATGGCTTGTCCTAAGCCCCAGGCCTCACGTAACAGGTATAATTTTGACGCCTTAGAAATTCCTTGTGTATCCCTTCCCCCTTCTTATACCAACCAAGGTACCACAGCTTCCTAAAAGGCAACTAAGTTCACCCCTCTTTCACTTTGCTGTGACTTAAAAAAAAACAAGTATAAAGAACAATTTTGAAAGGCAGCCTCATAGTTCTTTAAAAACCATCAAACTGATCTATGCAAAACAACTTGTCGGTATCTACCACCTGCCTGATACCCTTTCTGAGCTGCAGCCCAGACCCAGGAAAACTATACAGACTATGACCAAAGAGGGGTGTTTAGAGAGACCTGGACTGCTGACAAATGAAACATTGGTGGCCTCATCCACTGTTACTGCATTCCTGAGTTAATAAGAGTCCTTTTGGTTAAAGTAATGATCATACTTTGATGCTAAAGTATCAGACGTTACGTTTTGTTTTCTTGTTTCTTCTAAAACACTTCAAGCATAAAGGAAAAGAACAGAGAATACTATAATCTTCCCCTGTGAATCTACCACCTGGCTTTGTCAAATTTTAACAAGTTGCAATATTTCCTCGAGAACTTGTTTCCCAATTACAGATACAGCTGAAGCCCCGTGTGTACCTCTCTGAAACACTACTCCCTTCTCCTTTCATCCCTGGAGAAAGACACTAGCCTAAATTACAGAATTACTATTTCCATGAATACTTTGTTACAGTTACCACTACTGCATCTCTTATGAACAATATATAACAGTATTATCTTTCCTGTTGAAAATCTGAAATAATACAGAACTGACAGAACTGTACTATCATTTTGCAACTCACTTTTTTCATTTTTATGTTTAAGATATATCAATTTTGTTTCATATAGTTCTACTTCATTCACTTTATCTGCTTTACAACCTCCATTATATGAAGATACCATAATTTTATCCATGTTCTGCTACCAACAGACATTTAGGTTTTACTTAGGCTTTCACCAAACCTATAAGCACACAATCTTTGAAAGGGAGAGTCAAATATTAGTCCTGGGATCTAATCTCTTAGCAGAGAGAAATTAAAAGCAGGTACCCACACTCTGGAATACAGCCTACCCTATCAATGCCCGAACAGACATAATTCACTCATTGTTCTTCATGTAATATATACACTAGTATATGAACAGAAACCTTTCATTTCTACAACAAGCTTCAATTTTAACTTCTTCCCTAGTAGAACTCTGCTCCTTTGATCCTTCTTATTTTATGTTAGAGTCAATTCCGAAATAATCACAGGTATCAAAACCTAGTAAACCACTGAATTTTTGTTTGGTTCTGTTAAGCCCTTCTCACCCCTACTGCATCCCAGCTGTTTGGTTTCAACAGTTTCACACATAGGCTCACAAGAATCACAGGATTCCTAAACTTCCACGACTACCTTCAACCAGTCTCACCTCCGCCTCTGAGCTAATACGCAACCTGCCAACAACACTATTAAAAATAATGCTGTGGCTGGGCGTGGTGGCTCATACCTGTAACCCCAGCACTTTGGGAGGCTGAGGCAGGTCAATCACCTAAGGTCAGGAGTTGAAGACCAGGCTGGTGAACATGGTAAAAGCCCGTCTCTGATAAAAATACAAAAAAAAAAAAAAAAAAAAAACTAGCTAGGTGTGGTCGCATGTGCAAAAAAAACTAGCTAGGTATGGTGGCATGTGCCTGTAATCCCAGCTACTCAGGAGGCTGAGGCAGGAGAATCGCTTGAACCTGGGTGGCAGAGGTTGCCGTGGGCCAAGATTGTGCCACAGCACTCCAGCCTGGGTGACAGAACAAGACTCCATTTCAAAAAAAAAAAAATGCTATAAGTATATGCTTATCAAATACACACATTTGCCTTTTCAAAACAATATCACCTTTCTAATTAAAACAGGGCCTCTATGAACTACACTATTAAAAATGCTGTATTCATAAGCTTATCAAATACACACATTTGCCAATTCAAAATGGTATCACCTTTCTAGTTAAAACAGGGCCTCTACACATTAAAAATAGTAAGATGCTTTGAATGTAGTATCTGAGCATCACTTAGCATTGTCTTACAATTTAACTGCATGAAAACTTTAAAATCATTTTCAAAAATTAACAACAATATTTTGGGCCGAGCATGGTGGCTCACACCTATAATCTCAGCACTTTCAGAGGCCGAGGAGGGCAGATCACGAGGTCAGGAGACCAAGACCAGCCTGGCTAACACCATGAAACCGTGTCTCTATTAAAATACAAAACATTAGCCAGGCGTGGTGGCAGGCACCTGTAGTCCCAGCTACTCAGGAAGCTGAGGGAGGAGAACCGCTTGAACCAGGGACGCATATGTTACGGTGAGCCAAGATCATGCCACTGTACTCCAGCCTCGGTAACAGAGCGAGACTCCACCTCAAAAAAAAAAAAAGAAAATAGTAATATTTTTTAGTAGACTCCAGCAGATTTTATCTCAGACTCCTTGCTGCTTTTACCAAACATCTAACTAAAATGAAAACAAAGAAAAGTGAGGGAAACAAGGATGATCTCATTCGCAGTTAACAAAGGATTCCCTTTTATTTTTTATTTATTTTTGTCATTTTTGAATAGGAAACAAATCTACTTTATTCTATTTGCTACTTAAGCAAAAGTATACATACAACAAATGTGCACTAAGAGAAAACTGGTTTAGCTTCATCAATAATGTAGCATCTTCTACAGTATTACATTCTTCTGATACCCACTAGAACTGCACTATGATCAATGATAAAAGCCCATCGAGAAATTTTCATATATTATATACTAGATATTTACCTGCATAGGTTTTAGTTTTCCTTTTATCTCCATCCCTGGAATTTGCACACACCATGCTGCTGCTAAGTTTCGCTGTATGGACAAAAGCATGTTGACCGGTTTTAAAATTTCAATGTCATTTTGTGGCAAGCTAGCCTGCAAAACGGTTCTGAAAGAAAAACAAGAATTTCTTTTTTATTTCAAATTTACATTTTAAAATAAGGACTACTCTATGTGTAACAGTTTCCACACAGTCTTTCATAAAGGCTAAAGGCTATCAGAAGTCTTTTAGAACATACTTCTTTTCACAAAATCAATCCAGATCACAATAAATAAAGTTAATATACAGAGCTATCCAAAACCAAGCCTATATAACACTGATTTCAAAGGCATAATTTTCATACACTATGACTACGGCGTTATTTACTATTTTTCACAAAGGCTATTTGCTACAGTAAATAGTATATACTGCCATGCCAACAAATGTTACATCCTCCTAAAACTGGAAGATAAAGAAAGTGATCTATACTTAGCCTTTACTCCAGACTCAAGGGGAAAACTCAGCTTCTCTAAAAGTTAAACAAACATATGGCAATAGTCATTCTAGCTTGCCTGCCAACGACCACTTGCATCATCAAAAGTTCTCTTGTCACTCAGTAGAGCCAACACTGTCCCATATGGATTAAATAATCCTTTAGATAACTCACCGAAAATTCCCAAATGTGACAAAGTTTGAAAATGAGAAATAAATTTTAAGTTTTTTATGTTAGGAAGTTTTTTTCCCACCCCCCCAAAAAGGCAGGGGCTATGTGAAAAGTTAAAAAAATCTAAAAATTAAATTAAGTATTGAGTAAACTATAGTTTTATAATAGCTAATTTTTATAGAATGGAAAAAAATCATATTATAAACTTAGTAAGAGAAAATACAGACTCTATGAGGCATACAAACGACTATTAACCACTGACCAAGAAGCTAATGGTCAAGGTTTCATAATTAGAAGAAATAAGGAATGAAAACCACAAATTACTAGAATATTTTACCTCATGCGAAAATTCTATGAAAATCCTATTTCCAGTAAGAAATACACAACTAGATTACATATTTATACCTTGACAACTTCAACTGAGTGAGTTCGATGTTCATTTTATCAATGACTGGGGGAAGAGAATAATGTTCCATAGGAACCAAGGTAAACTTGTTTTCAACTCTGATTAAACCGAGATCTGCTATAACACCATTAGGTGATACTGAAGACTGAGGAATAATAATCACGGGTGCTTTCAAATTAATATCCATCAAAAGGCGGAAACTCTTCTGAGCCAAGTCTTTCATGCTGGAAGCAGCTCTTTCTGCAGCCTGGACTGTGGCTGTGCTTAAAGCTTCTTTAGCAGTTTGGAAATTGTTGAGGAAGTTCTGTTGGAAGAGACAGATTTTTAGGGAAAAGGGTAATTATTTTTAAAAGGAAAAGATTTAAAATATATTTACTTCAAAAAGAAAAAACAAAAGAAGTAATATAAAAGAGATGTTATTTATGATTTTGTATATGGAGAGAGTAAAGTGTAGAAACATATACTCTGAGCTATTAACAATATTTGCTCTAGGAAGAAAGAGCTCTTTCTTTCATTTTATGTATTGGAGAATTATTTTATTCTTATGACAAATTTTTGCAACAATTCTTTTTTGTTTTCAAGGAAAATTGATCTTTATTCATGTACCTGTAAACTGTCACCTCTACCTGTCACCTGTAAACAACTGAGTATGCTACTCCTGCTACTGCTATTATTCTCTAGGTGGACTTGAGATTGACAATAGGGCAGCAGCAGCTACATACGCTTCAGTCTCACCCTTCTCTGAACCCCCATTAGAGCTTTTCAGTATACCTCAGACCAAGGGTGTTCAATCTTTTGGCTTCCCCAGGCCACACTGGAACAGGAAGAATTGTCTTGAGCCACACAAAAAATACACTAACATTAACGATAGCTGATAAGCTTAAAAGAAAATCACAAAAAAACTCATCATGTTTTAAGACAGTTTATAAATTTGTGTTGGGCCCCGTTCAAAGCTATCCTGCCGTGGGTTCAACACGCTTGCCTTAGACACTCTGGTTTTATTTTGCTTTGCCTTTGAGAACATGACATTCCAAGATTTTTGCACAACTGAAAAATGGAAAGTGACTACTACTTAAGGCTTCTGTTTTTCAGTCTCGGAAAAACAGAGTTAAATAAACTTCACTCTCACTGTTACTAAATTCAAAAAGTAAATGCATATTGCTCATAGTACACTCAAAATAACTGAACGATCCATTTATATAAGTTCAGTAGAGAAATAAAAATAGTGAACATATAAACTAAAGTAGGGGGCTCTTCCAAGCTACACATCAGAGATATCATGAAGTAGAAAAAAAAACTAAGTGGGATTAAAATGGTTTAGTTATATTCAAAACCTATTTTGTCAAGCAAAATAAGAATCTGAAAGGAAAGATGTGGGAAAAATGGAAAAGGATACATCATTAATACTTTGCTAAGCAAGGAGAACAAAGATATGTGATAAGTTACTCCTGAGTGATAAAGAAGACATCAGAGAAAAAGGTTGAGGTTTATTTTTTTTAAAGAAAACAATAAGAGAAATGGGATATTGAGAAATCAAGAATATTTTAGGCTAAATTTCTAGAATGTTGTTCTAAGAAAGAACACTTGATACGACAGACTAGCATATCATTAGGACTGCTGAGAGTAGGATATAATAGAACACACATATAAATAAATGATTGAAACTGGCAACTTTCCTTCCAGCCTTGCCTGGCAGCCATGGGGTTGACCAGAATAGGGGAGTCATGAAGATAAAGGCAACGATTCTTTAAAAAAATCTCGCTTTTATTCATGAATGTTGATTATTCTAAATTCAAATTTAAATGAAAGGGAAAAGGACAGAACTGTACTACTCTAAGAGTGGGTTCTATTCTGTACTGCAGGTAACAGCAATAAAGTTTAGTCTTAGATACTAAGCTTCTGCCGGCTTACTTCTCAAGAATTTTTTTAATGTACTCATGCATGAGGAAGACAATTGTCTACAATCCTGTAATCATTAGTAAGAGTCAAAGTTTATTTATAGTAAGATGTATTTATTTCATCTCAATTTCAACTAAAAACAGAAAATTTTTTCCCAATGAGGATAAGATCACTCTTAGAAGCAATATTCTTGCTATACATCTATTAGTATTACAAAGGCAATCTAACCTTCCCTAGCACCCACTTCCAAATTAGTTACTGTCTAGAAAAATAAAAATGATGGTTTAAGTAGAAATTCATAATTTTAAGAAATCATGAGATTCTGTACATGGGAAACCCTACAGACTCTACCAAAAGGCTCCTGAAATTGACAAACAACATTGGTAAAGCTTCAGGATACAAAATCAACATACAAAAATCAGTAGCATTTCTATACACCAATAACATTCAAGCTGAAAGGCAAATGAAAAACGCAATCCTATTTATAATATCCATCAAAAAAACAAAGTACCTATAAACACATCTACCAAGGAGGTGAAAGATCTCTACAAGGAGAACTAGAAAACATTGCTGAAAGAAATCACAGATGACACAGACAAATAGAAAAACATTCCATGCTCATAGATTAGAAGAATCAATATTGTTAAAATGGCTATACTTCTCAAACCAATCTATAGATTCAATGTTATAACTATCAAATGACCAATGCCATTTTTCACAGAACTAGAAAAAACTATTGTAAAATTCATATGGAACCAAAAAAGAACCTAAATAACCAAACCAATCCAGAGCAAAAAGAACAAAGCTAAGGCATCACATTACCTGACTTTATACTATACTATAAAGCTACAGTAATCCAAATAGCATGGTACTGGTACAAAAACAGACAAATAAACCAAGGGAACAGAACTGAGAACCCAGAAACAAACCTGTACACCTACAGCCTCCTGTTCTTTCACAAAGTCAACAAAAATAAGCAATGAAGAAAGGATTCCCTATTCAGTAAATGGTGCTGAGAGAGCTGGCTAGCCATAGCAAAAGAATTAAACACTATTCATTCTATGGTGAAAGAACCCCTACCTTTCACCATATAAAAAATTAACTCAAGATGGATTAAATATTTAAGTGTAAGACCTCAAACTATAAGAATTCCACAAGAAACCTAGGAAACACCATTCTAGACATTGGCTTTGGGAAATAATTTATGACCAAGTCCTTAAAATCAATTGCAACAAAAATAAAAATTGAAATTTGGGACCTAATTATAGAGCTTCTGCACTACAAAAGAAACTTTCAATGAAGTAAAGAGACAACCTACAGAATGGAAAAGAATTCGCAAATTATGTTATCTGACAAAAGTCTAACATCCAGAGTATATTAAAAAAAGAAAAGTAAATGAGTGAACAAGCAAAAAAACAAATCCCATTTAAAAATGGGCAAAAGACATGAACAGACACTTCTCAGAAAAAGGCATGCAAGCAGCCAAGAAACATGAAAAAAAAGTTCCACATCACTAATGATCAGAGAAATGCAAATCAAAACCATAATGAGATACTGTTTCACACCTATAAGAATAGCAGTTATTAAAAAGTCAAGAAATAACAGATGCTAAGGAAACTCCAGAGAAAAGATAACATTTACATAACTATTTCTGGAAATTTAAATTATTTCAGCCACTGCAGAAAGCAATTTAGAGATTTCTCAAAGAACTCAAAACTACCATTTGACCCAGCAATCCTATTTCTGGGTATACATACAAAAGAAAATAAATTGTTCTCCCAAAAAGACACATGCACTCATCTGTTCATCAGAGCACAATTCACAAAAGCAAAGACATGGAATCAACCTGGACACCCATCAACAGTGGACGAGATAAAGGAAACATGGCACATACATACCACGGAATGCTACACAGCCATAAAAAAGAATGAAATCACATCCTTTGCAGCAACATGAATGCAGCTGGAGGCTATTATCCTAAGCAAATTAAAACAGGAACAGAAAATAAAATACTACATATTTTCACAATGAATGCAGCTGGAGGCCATTATCCTAAGCAAATTAACGCAGGAACAGAAAATCAGATACTGCATATTTTCGCATATAAGTGGGAGCTAAACACTGGGAATTTCATGAACATAACAATGGTAACAAGAGACACTGGGGACTACTAGAGAGAGAGAGAAAAGGGGGAAAAGGTTGAAGAAATATTGGGTACCATTCTCAGTACTTGGGTGACAGAATCAATCATACCCCCAAACTTCAGCATCATACAATATACTCATGTAACAAACATGCCTATGTATGCCCTGAATCTAAAATATTTGGATCATCAACTGAAATTAATAGTTGAAATTATCAACTGAAATTAACAACGGAAGTCCAAAAGAGTTGGAATTACTTTTTTTTGAAAAATGGTGATTTTAGAAAGCTTTGATAAGCAGCCCTGCTAAGAAGAACAGGCAGATTTAAATCCTTTAGCCCATGTCATACCGTTTGGCTCTGTGTCCCAGCCCAAATCTCATCTCAAATTGTAATTCCCAGGTTTCAAGGGAGGGAACCGGCGGGAGGTAACTGAACCATGGGGGCGGTTCCCCCATACTGTTCTTGTGATAGTGAGTTCTCATGAGATCTGATGGTTTTACAAGGGGCGCTTCCCACTCCGCTCATTCTTGACTGCTGCCATCTAAGACATGTCTACCTTCCCTTTCGCCATGACTGTTAAGTGTCCTGAGGCTTCCACAGCTGTGCAGAACAGTGAGTTAATTAAACCACTTTACTTTATAAATCACCCAGTCTCAGGCAGTTCTTCATAGCAGTGTGATCATAGACTAATACACCATGACACTCATATGGAAATAAATAATAAAAAGAAAAGCATTTCATGATGCTGTGGATCACAATCATAACCAAAAGCTGTAAGTTCCAATATGAGTCCTCCAAATGCTTGAAGAGTTTCCTCAAAAAAACTGTTTTAACTAAATACTCTTAAATATATTTCATTAAACAAGTAACAGTGAAAAGCCCTAAATTAAAACATAAAACATACATTTAAAATGTATACCTATGGAAATGTTAGAGAATTATAGTCCATAACTTCAAAACAGTAATTTTAAAAATTCATTTCGTTAATATCATGAAAAGGACTTAACATTCTGTTCAGCACTCAGGTGCTCATCACATAGCCCTAACTGAAGATTTCTACTATCTAGGTTCAGCTATATAAGCAAAAGTATTTGGGCCCCAGGGAGAAATAAATAGATTTTTTAAAACTTACCAAAAGAGACATGAAGAATTTATGCACATAAACAATCTGAATACAACCCACTTTGAAACTAAGTTTGCCGTCTACTTTGGACATATCAGCATAGGCCTCTCCTTCTGTAGCATCTGGATAAAGAGTCAGTTGGAACCTAAAGACTTCATCTCCCAAAATAGAGACAGCCTAAAAGTATTACATTAACTGGTTATTATATCAAAAGTGCTGCACAGCCCTTATCAATATATTATAAGTTCTCTTATTACAGAATCCTTGATACATAAAGTAGCAATCTATAGTTTCAACCTTAAAAATTATTAGCTGAAAACATTTTGTGTAACAATAACTTCTTCCTATTTCTATAAAAATCATTTTGCCAGTAAAAATATCAATCACTTAACTGTTCAGAAATGAATTTTACAAATCAGTGTGTATCAAGAGGCCTAGTCGATATACAATGTGAAAGCGGACTATTAGCGTTCTTATCTCCAATTCCTAATAAAATACCTGGTACATGACAGACAATAAATGTATAGTATGCAAACAAATAATCTCAAATCCAAAGAACAACATAAATTCCAATATAAAAATCTATTTTTTAATCACCTTTTTGTGAATGGACAGCAGATCTACATTGGTAACTATAATATCTTTAAGTCTGGCAAACACATCGGTCTGCTTAGGCTTCAGAGAAATAGAGGCATCCATTCCTATAGGAAACACAACATTTATAAACTTTTCACCAATTCAGAGGTATTTAAGTACAATAATATACTGACAAGATATAAAGTGAATAAAAATTACTCATTATTAGACATATTAACGGCATCGACTGTCATGTATGAGACACCTAAGAAAGATAAGAGATGTCTTTAGGGATAGAGATATCTCCTATAAAAAAGTTGTGGAAATTAAAAAAAAAAAAAAAAAAAAACACCAAGTTTCAAGGAAATTTTCCAAATTAATCATATTTCTACAAACTTAAATATCCTCTGAATCAGCAAGATTGGCAGTGGTCTTTTAGGAAGACAGCATTTGTTAAACAGTGATGTTACAAACATTTACCGTATTAAAACTGTTGCTCTAAAAACTTAAAAAAATGAACATCATTGAATGAATACTCTTATTTCTACAATAAACTGTATTAGATAGCAGTCCTGTAATATTTCTCTCCAAAACAAAATTTCCTTGTCATTCTCAATTTCTAAAAGCATAATGATTTCTACAACTGCATAAAAATGTACATAATACATAATGCAATAAGGAATGTCTCAAGTCAGCTATGAATCATAACAAATTTACTTTTAACATTTTAAAGCACATCTGTGAAAAGTTTGCAAAGTCTTCAATGTAAGTAAACCAGAAGAATGCTCATAAGAAGTCTACCAAGTACAAGCTCATTTTTCCTGGTTATGTAAAGAAACAGAAATACCTACAACAAGAAATAACTACTTACCATGTATTTTAATATCTGCAATGTTACCCTTCTGATCACAGACGAAGACATTAAATGCATTTAATTCAGCTGTGACCTTTAAATCAAACACATCTTTTTGGGAAACGTTGCTGGGTACTAAAAAGTCACAGAAACCTTCTGATTAACAAAGGGCAAACATGATAGAACACATACAATAACCTCAAATCCACCAAAATAAAAGAACATAACGTACTCTGAGGAATCAGAACTCCCTCCATTTAGACAGCATGTAGTTAATGGATTTTGGATCAATTATCAAATTCCAATCATACAAAAATTAGCATTTTCCCTTTCAAATTACAAATAAAGGCAACTATACTTTTTTTTTTTTTTTTTGGAAACAGAGTCCTGCTCCGTCACTCAGGGGGAGTCCAGTGGCAGGATCTCAGCTCACTGCAACCTCTGTCTCCTGGGTTCAAGTGATTCTCCTGCCTCAGCCTCCTGAGTAGCTGGGACTACAGGTGTGAAAGGCAACTATTCTATTAATAGCACCTTGAAAGTACAGTTTACTTGATGGAAACCTTACTATAACTTTTTCTGAGAAAAAGTTATATGAGTTTTATATATATTTAACTCATACTATAACTTTTTCTGGGAAAAAGTTACATTGTATATGAGTACTCTAGAATTCTCTTGGTCTAAAGTTTTGATTCTGAACTCCTTTGCATATCAGATGTTAGATTAAAGGAAGAATAATTCATAACAAACTGAATTAGTGATGCATAGTTAATAAAATACATATTATTTACTACGGCACTTAAATGTTCTTAACTACAGAAAGAATTTCTTTAGATTATATCCCTGTTGCTCCATGAACAATCCTAAAATAAATTCTATTAGAAATGAACATAAAGGGCCAAAATTTAAAAAAAAAAAAGAGACTCCATCTCCAAAAAAAATGTATATATACATATACATATTTTTTTGAATATATACTTTTTTTTTTTTGAGACTGAGTCTCATTGCCAGTCTGGAGTGCAGTAGCACCATCTCAGCTCACTGTAACTTCTGTCTCTTGGATTCAAGCAATTCTCCTACCTCAGCCTCCCAAGTAACTGGGATCACAGGTGCATGCCGCCATACCCAGCTGATTTTTGTATTTTTAGTAAAGACGAGGTTTCACCATGTTGGCCAGGATGGTCTTGATCTCTTGACCTCATGATCCGCCAGCCTCGACCTCCCAAAGGGCTGGGATTACAGGCGTGAAACACCACGCCCAGCCAAAAATGTATTTTATAATGTATGTGCATGCAGGTGTATGTGAGCAGAAGAATCACAATCAAACTAGTTCCCTAAATCCACTTTAGTCCAGATCCTGATTGATAAATTTAGGATACATTTTCCTAAAAATCTGTCTCACTTGAAGGAAATAGAGACTTCTGATTGAAATTGCAAAAGCATGGAGAATATCTGTCCTTAATCACCAATATGACAGGTTGTGTTTTTTCTTTAATATTTGATGTAGCATAACCGAACCACAAAGACCAACAATATAGTAAAACTGGAAGACTGTATCTTTGGGGTTAATAGTGTTTCTAGTTTATTGTGAGTTTAAACATTTCTTTTTCATTTATTCAACCGTATTGTGTATTTATTGTATATATACATCATATAAAGAAGATAAACTTCTGAGGGTATTATTTCTGAGGCTATTAATGTGACAGGTGCATTAAAGGCAAAGAGTTTGGTAAAGCTCTTTTACCCTATTTTATAGGGAAATTATTGCTCTGTTGCATGGTTTAAAAAAACCCTGTCTTTGTATCTGATCTAACAGTACTGACAGTTTAACACCAAACATGCCAGTAATATAGGTAAATCTCAAACCAGTAATGATCTGAAAACAGAATTACTGGATATTAAATACTGACATCATATGATATAAAAGAAAAATAATTAAAATGACATTTGGCTTAACAATAAGCAAATGCTCTTTATTCGCTCAGAATGTCACACCTAATATTTCATAACATAAGTCATATGCCTGAGGACCATGTGCCCATATCTGTGTGATCTAAATATAGTTTTGATTGGAAATCAGTGTCAGTCTGTCCATTTCATGAGCTCCTTCCCTGCAGTGTCCCACAAAGCACTTAAAATTACTGAGCACCAGGTAAGTCAAGTCCACCTGACTAACTGGAAAGGACCTCTGTTACCATGTGTGATTGAATCCATAACCGAGCTTCTTCCTTTCTCACTTTCATTGAACTGATGACTGCAAAGGCACATCAACATAAAGTACACACATTTCTATTTTATGTAAAAACTAGACAGTGAATTGAAATATAAACACACAACATTAAACAACATTTATTTAAAATTCTTCACTAAACTGCTCTATAATCCCATTGAGATAACGTCTTTCTCTTGAAACTAACCTATCAGAGCAGCAATGTCAACATGCTAAATACTTAACGGAAAAAAACAAGTTGCTACATTATTATTAAAGTTCAAATGCAAAGCATTAGATCTGATTCAAAATTATTACCAGCTTTGACAGTGATACTTCTGGCTTCCCCCATAAGTGGTTTCAGCTCAGATTCCTTCTCAGAAGAGGAGGGTTCAGAGGATGGAACAGCAGATGATAAAAAATTCATGAAGGAAAGCAAAGCTTCCAAATGAAGCACTAAGTCTAAGGATGAAAATGAAACCTAAGATAATGAACAATTAGAGAGGCGGATTTCAGATGCATAACATTTTTACATCAGGGTTCAACAGATAGAAGCAGCACAAGAATAGCTCAATTCAGGGCCTTTTTAAAATTTTAATTTTTTTTAAGAACTAACTCTATTAAAATGTTAATCTTTGCCGGATAATAAACCCACACTCTGCACACTCCGGTTTTTAACTCAACAGAACTGGATGGATTTTAAGTAAAGACACAGGAAATATTATCAGGCTTTAAACTACATTTCAGGCAGTTCCAAGCTGACTATCCATGTTCGCATGGACTGTGAGCAATGTCTCTAACTAGGTTATGCTTTATCCTCCACTATATCTTATTCTAATCCAAATGCCAATACATAATTCAAATGTTTAATGCTTCCATCAATGTCAGGCCAAATAACCAGAGTCAACTAAAATGAGTAACAAAATTGCCTTTAAGTGTATTATTCACATACTTGTCAAGAAATCTAAGTCAAAATTAGGAAACAATATTTTCAGAATTCAAATCAACTTTGTGTAAGAACTTTATTCCAATTCTATATCTATTTAACTTTATGCATAAATTAGATTAGAAATATTATTACTGCCACTGTTATTCTCACGTTAGAATTTATAATCTCACAATTGAAAATGGTTATGAAGTTAGATTTAATCAACACAACCCAGCCTTACAGTAAATTATAAAACATTTACCTTCAGTCTCTGTTTGGTACTGTCATGAATAGTTTTAAATTCTGGTCCATCACTGTCTGCCTACAAATAGTGGAAAATTACACCAATGAGTTTCAAACACTAAAAATTCATATACCCTTTACTTTTCTAAGCATGCTATTAAAAGAGTGAAACCACATTTTTTAAAGGCAAAGAGGACTATTCAAAAAACCCAAACTGACCACATAAGCATTTCTCACATTCCATACAAGCAGAAACTCAAATTCCTTATCCTACTGTGGAGGAAATGCTAGTATATCTAGATTAGGTACACTAATCTAAAGTAGGAAAAAATGCCAGATTATATATAACACCCTTTACTTTGGATTACAATGGAACTTTATGTTATTCTCATTTATTCAACCTCATAGAGTAACTCAGAAGGTTAATGAACGTATCCAGGATTTTCAGATGCTTGCAAAATGTACCACAATCGATCAGTTTAGATTGAAAAATGTTGGGAGAGAAAACTGGAATATTAAATACAAGGGTAATACATATAACTTTATATATTCAAATATTAAAGAATTCTAGAAACGAAATGAAATGTACCTTTGTCAGTAACATTTTCAGAAGGGGTTCATCAGTCACATTAGAAGAGTTAATAATGTGAACAGGTTCTCCTTTAGAGTCTAAGAGAGAAGAAAGACAAGGTTGATACATCAAGTTAAACATTTCACACGTTTTAAAACAAGACCAGCCATTATACAAATGTACATTTGTCAAAACTCAGAACTGTACACTAAAAGAAGTGAAGTACACTGTGTATAAATCATACCTCCATAAACCTGGCTTTGGAAAAAAAAGAAACAAATTCCATAAAACAAAAATACTAGTACCCACCAATTACAACTGGTATAACACACAATATTACTCTCCTCTAAACAAATCCTACTATATTAAAGAATCTATAAAACACATAAAGTAGGAATTATTCTCAATACAAATTTGCTTAAAGATATCCCATAGAGTTCTTATAAACTTTAAACACTAATAGAACTTTAAAAGTTAGCTTATTGCATGAACTTAAAAAGTCAAGGATACCCACTAACAATAACTTAGTATTTATTCTGAGGGAAGGCCATAAGAGTACAGATGATACTAATTTTTTCCTCTGTATACTTTTGTATTTAATTTTGATTTTTCACAAACACATATTAGCATAATTTAAAAGAAATGTTAAAACTCACATAATTTAAAAATTTAGAAAAATAAAACATCTTTTTTCTAGTAAATTAACTCAACTGTTCAAGTTGAGGTAGGGTCCCCCTACCTCTGTACCAAGGGACTGTTTTTGAGAAGTTGAGTTAATATAGTAGGAAATTAACACAACTGTAAACAAATAAACATGTTTAATGTTGATAAAAAGGTAGGGATCATCTGCCTAATGAATAATTTTCACAGACAGTATTTCACACTTACCAGTGAAATCAAAGCATCGCATACTAATTTTTTTTAGATAAGCTTTAGCAGTCATGTCGTAGGTTTTAACTCTAGCTTCCATTCCAAGTTGCAGGACATTTAGCTCATGTAAAGGCCTTCCTTCTTTTTCTGATTTTTTCATCAAAGTAACCACAACCTAAAAGAAGGTACCAGTATTACCACCAACTATTTCATTAATACACAATGAAGGTAAGTCAAGAATTTAATAAGTATCTGGAGTGATATAAGCAAGAAGTTCACAAAATGTTAAGATGGTGACTTCTATTTGTGCCTGCAGTTTGGCCTAATTCCCAGAAGTCCTAGTCTGATGGACAGCTATCCATCTGAAAGTCTGTGATACTAAGAGCCAATTTTTACACTATTCCTAAGGCAACTTTTCTCAACTATGGCAGTATTAACATTTTGAGCTGGTAATTCTTTGTAGTGGGGACTGTCTTAGGATCATAGGATACAAGGCAGCATCCCTGGCCTCCACCTACCAGATGTCATTAGTATTCTCCCCCCAGATAATGGCAACAGAAAATGTTTTCAAAGAATCCCAAATATCCAATGCAAACTGCTCCCCGTTAACCCAATCATTGTCCTAAGGAAAGAGAAGAGTCATGATATACATTACAAATAATATTTAAAACGTCTCATGGGTTTTATATACGCATGTATATATGTTGTATATGTGTGTGTGTTATAAGTATATCTGCAAATAGAATGATTCATTTATCAATGTTCCAACGACCAAGGCTTAAAACCTTCAGTAACTCCGATATTAACCAGAAAAACATACAAGTTTAACGTAAAAGAAGTTGGCTTCAAAGCATGTATTTCAGATTCCTAAAAGTAGAGCCCATTCCTTTAAAAGTTTGTTTGTTTGTTTATTGACTGATTGTTAGAGACAGGGTCTTGCTCTGTCACCCCAGCTAGAGTGCAGTGGCACAATCAGGACTCACTGCAGTCTTGACCTCCTGGGCTCAAGCTATCCTCCTGCCTTCTAAGTAGCCAGGAGTAAAGGCACATGCCACCACACCTGAATAATTTTAAAAAAATTATTATTTTTTTGCTAGAGATGCGGTCTCGTTACATTGCCCAGGCTGGTCTCAAATACCTGGACTCACACAATCCTCCAGTCTTGGCCTCCCAAAGAGCTGAGATCATAGGCATAAGCCATTGTAACCAGCCTATTTAAAAGTTTATTATTTTTAGCTCAGAGAAAAATCGTAAGCTCTGATAAAACAGATTTAGAGGAAGTCCTTACAAGTCTCTGTATCCACTGTGCTTTCTCATATACTCACACTTTTATGCCTAGTCCTCTCTGGCTTGCCCCCAGACCCTTTCCTGATCCCTTTTCTCAGATAATTTACTTCTCTTTAAAAACTTGATTCAAATATCTCCTCCTCCAGAAAATCTTTACTGAGCCTCTCAGTCTGCTTAAATGCCCCCACTCCCTACCATCAGCACCCCAAGCTCCAACAGCATCCTCGGCAAGAGTTTTCGTGAAGTGATTACAAAAATTTTAATAGTTTTCCTACATGAGTTCAGACTGTATACTTTTTGCCTCTATCCTTATCACCAGGCACATAAAATAAGTATTTGTTGGATGTGTGAATAAAGAAGAAAATCCATTTCATCTTTTCTCAAGAATATGCAGATGGCAAACATATCAGTAATATAAACTTTTTTTAAAATGCAGGCATATAGTATTTTATTCTATCAAGGGTTTCTAACATTTGAAAAGAATTTCTCTGACACTATTTCCCTTTCCTTTCTTATATGACATCCAAGGCAAGTGACATGCCAACTGTCCCAAAATCATTAAAAAGCACGTTAGAGGATGCTGTCATTTTCTCTATGAAATACTGTAGCGCCCAAATCCTTACCAAACTTTTAATGTTTAAAGCATCACTGCTGGGCCAGGCACTGTGGTTCATACCTGTAATCCCAGCACTTTTGGAGGCCGAGGCGGGCGGATCACAAGGTCGAGAGATCAAGACCATCCTGACCAACGTGGTGAAACCCCTCTCTACTAAAATATAAAAAAAAATTGGCTTGGCATAGTGGCAGCTGCCTGTAATGCCAGCTACTCAGGAGGCTGAGGCAGGAGAATCACCTGAACCTGGAAGGCAGTGCTTGCAATGAACCAAGATCAAGCCACTGTACTCCAGCCTAGCAACAGAGCAAAATTCTGTCTCAAAACAAACAAACAAACAAAAAAAAAATCACTGCTATACGTGAGCAGCCCACAGAGGTTTTTTTCGTCAGTATCAATTATCTACAAGTTTAGTAGAGGCAATTCCAAATATCCATTACTTATTCACCTCACTTTACAAAAGCAGCTGAAAATTACACACCTCTTTAATTTCAAACTTCAGCAGCATATTAATGATGTCTACAGATCTAATTTCTTCCACTCCAGTTGTTAAAGTATTTTTTGAAGCATGTACATCTTGTTGTGATATGGAGATTTCAAGGGGCTCTTTAATTTCACCTGAAATGTTTAAAAGAAATTTGTTCACTTTTATTCACACATTTCTTCCACAAATACTTATTGTGGACTCATATGAGCATTCTGGACCTGGTAGAAGCAATGAAAATCCACAAATTAGTAACAGCGCCTGCCCTTACAAAACTCATGGTTTCCGCCAAGCGCGGTGGCTCAAGCCTGTAATCCCAGCACTTTGGGAGGCCGAGACGGGTGGATCACGAGGTCGAGAGATGGAGACCATCCTGGTCAACATGGTGAAACCTCGTCTGTACTAAAAATACAAAAAAATTAGCTGGGCATGATGGCACGTGTCTATAATCCCAGCTACTCGGGAGGCTGAGGCAGGAGAATTGCCTGAACCCAGGAGGCGGAGGTTGCGGTGAGCCGAGATCGCGCCATTGCACTCCAGCCTGGTTAACAAGAGCGAAACTCCATCTCAAAAAAAAAA
>CAUYOR010140643.1:0-29777 GCA_963573925.1 Callimico goeldii | reverse complement strand
ACCATCCTGGTCAACATGGTGAAACCCCGTCTCTACTAAAAATACGAAAAATTAGCTGGGCATGGTGACGCGTGCCTGTAATCCCAGCTACTCAGGAGGCTGAGGCAGGAGAATTGCCTAAACCCAGAAGGCGGAGGTTGTGGTGAGCCAAGATTGCGCCATTGCACTCCAGCCTGGGTAACAAGAGCGAAACTCCGTCTCAATTAAAAAAAAAAAAGAAAGAAAGAAAAAAGAAGAGAGAGAGAAGAGAAGAGACTTGGTTCTTCCTAGCAACAAAAGAGAGACAGTAGAGGCTTGGTTCTCTGCAGCAATGTTCTATGAGGAAGTCACAGAAGCAGCTGTGGTAGAAATAATATTGACATTTCTGTCTAAGTGTTATACTAAGCATGTTACTTGTATGCTATCACTGCAAACTTTACAATATCCATGTTCAATAAAATTTTTTTTAACCTATATTTTACAGAAGAACAAACTGAGGCTTATATAGGTGTGTAACTTACTCAAAGCTACACAGGAATGAAATATCCAAAAAGTGGTTGACCCTGAGGCTGTGCTCTCCAGCAGACGCTGTCCCAGGAAGATGTCCAGGCAGCCCTGCATCCTCTAAAGATCAGTCCCAGTCCCATAAACAGCTGGCTGAAGGCAGTGCTGCTTTCCAAACCCAGGCCTTCTGGTGCCTAATCTTGTTCCTTTTCTACAAAATGCAATTACCATAACTGTGAAGTGGAATAAATAATTTTGCTTCTCTCCAACCTAACCATCTCATAATATAAGGTGTTATTAATGCCAGGATGTAATTTCTTGATTTCCTTAGTTTTAATTGATTTGCTTAGCACTACTTTAATGTGTATATGACAGTTTCATCCTTTATCATAGAAAAGACTATTGTAAGTTAATTAAAAGTGTCATTATGTCTTAAAATAGCAGGTTTTAATGGGCTATTGATCACAGAGAATGCATTTCTTTATAATGATGTCTTTGCTTTGTTCTTTAATTGCGAAGTATTTGTATAATCAACTATCATTATTGCCAATTTACTGGCAAAAGAAAATTTAAAAATTTTGCAAATACCAAAATTACAATATATAGATGAAAACAAGAATAATATAATGACACCTTAGATTTTAAAATAATTATGATAAATAATTGAACTTATGACATCTGTGTGGAGCAAGAAAAAAAAATCCACTTCACTTGTAGGTAAATTGTAACTGAAAGGAAGACTGAAATTATTTTCCCAAGGAAGCAGTGGTGATGACTTTGAAAAGGCAGGGTAAGGTTTAAATTACAAACTTCTAGAGATTAAGATTCTCTGAATCTTTCTTGAGAGAAATGAAAGACCTAAATAAATGAAGAGAAGCTTCTTGTTCATCAGTTACAAGAATCAGTATTTTTAAGATGCTTATTCTTCCCAAATTGATCTCTAGATCCAATGTACTCCTAGACAAAATCCCAGCAAGTTTTCACCGCTACTGACAAGCTGATTCTAACATTCACCTGCAGATGCAGAAGAAAGTGCCAGAAGTACTTTAGAAAGAACCAAGTTGGAGGACTAAGACAATTTGATTTCAAGACGTATTATAAAGTGACAGGCATCAAGACAGTGTTGTACCAGCATAGAGACAAATAAATCCAGAGAAGAGAATAAACAGTCCAGGCACAGACCCACACGTATATGGACAACTAATTTTTGACAAAACTGCAAGGGCAATTTGCTGGAGAAAGGGCAGTCTTTTCTACAGATGGCACTGGAACAATGAACAGGTTAAATATACATACCCGGATATGGTTTGGTGGAGTCCCCACCCAAATCTCATCTTGGGCTGTAGCTCTCATAATTCCCATGAGTCTCACAAAATCTGATGGTTTTATAAAAGGCAGTTCCCCTGCACAAGCTCTCTTGCCTGCCGCCATGTGAGATGTGACTTTTTCCTCACTTGCTTTCTGCCACGTGAGGCCTCCTTAGCCATGTGGAATGTGAGTCCATTAAATCTCTTTCCTTTATAAATTACCCAGTCTCTGGTATGTCATTATTAGCCAAGTGAGAGGAGACATACCTTATACCAAAAAGTAACTAATGATGTATCTTAGACTAAACGCAAAGCCTACGATGATAAACTTCTGCAAGTATAAATAAGACCCTGTGCCCTTGGGTCAGGAAAGGATTTCATGTTTATGACACCAAATCACTTCATGAAAATTAATCATTCTGCTTGCCCAAAGACAAGCTATAGATTGAAGGAAAATATCTGCAAATCACAGATCTACTTAAAAATCTAGAATATATCAAGAATTCTAAAAAGTGAGTAATGGGAAAATAACTCATTTTTTTTTGATGGACAAAAGGTTTGAGCAGGCATTTCAGCAAGGAACATATACGAATGACAACCACATAAAAAGATACTCAGTATCATTAGTTATTAGGGAAGTACAAATTAAAACTACAAGGAAGTGCCACAATGCACACATCAGAATGGGCCATGACACATGCGGGCAGGGATTCAGAGGACCTGAACTCTCATATACTGCTGGTGGAAATAAAAAGGGCACAATCATTTTGGAAAGTAGTTTAAAGAGTTTCTTAAAGAGTTAAAAATTTGGGCCACGCACGGTGGCTCAAGCCTGTAATCCCAGCACTTTGGGAGGCTGAGGCAGGTAGATCACCAGGTCAAGAGATCGAGACCATCCTGGTCAACATGGTGAAACCCCGTCTCTACTAAAAATATAAAAAATTAGCTGGGCATGGTGGCACGTGCCTGTAATCCTGGCTACTCAGGAAGCTGAGACAGGAGAATTGCCTGAACCCAGGAGGCAGAGGTTGCAGTGAGCCGAGATCGCGCCATTGCACTCCAGCCTGGGTAACAAGAGCGAAACTCCATCTCAAAAAAAAAAACCAAAAAAAAAAAAAAACCAAAAAAAAAAAAAGGTGTTTGAAATTGGCCATTTTCTATCAGAGGAAAAACAATAACTCTTTTGGGGCTAGTTTAAATGTCATTTAATGCATTTCCAGTTTAATTCAATTAATGGCACCTTGAAAAGAAATTATGCTTTGTTTAAAAAAAAATCTCTCTTCTCTACAAATGATTTACTTACTATCAGAAATTGGCTAAAGATTATAAACATTCTACCAGAGTGGGCAATTGTAGTGAGACTTTGTCTCTACAAAAATAAGAAAAGAAATGAAAAATAAGCTGGTGTAGTGGCATGCACCTGTAGTCCCAGCTGTGCAGGAGGCTGAGGCGGGCAGATTGCTTGAGCCCCGGAGGTCAAGGCTGTAGTGAGCTATGATCAAGCCATTGCACTTCAGCCTGGGCCACAGAGTGAGACCCTGTCTCTAATAAATAAATACATTATAAGAAAAAAGCTAATTTAAATTAAATCATAAGTCAATTGTCAACAGACATTAAAAATGCCTTTTTAAAAATGATTCTTCATATAGTATCACTAACTTATTTGTTCCTACAGCAAATTGAAACATTTATGTCTAAGCATCCCTAAGCATCTTGATAAAATAAGTGTTAAGAAATCTGTATTTGTGAGGATGTGTCTCAGGCCATGTCACGACTACGATTCAAATTACCTCTGAAAAAGCCCCCTCTGTCTGAGATAGGCCAAACTCAATTGATCTTTTTACATCTCTGGACTGCTCTGGAAGAAAGCAAAAACCGCGATTTCCCTAGAGTGCAGTAAGGAGATCTGAGCATGCCTCTTCTTTAAGCAATAACCATTAATATGGGTTCCGCTTGTACCAGACATCTGTAATGCTTTGGGCTGTATTTTCTGGCAAGATAACAGTGTTGTCTTGAGAATTGGTGCATGAAGAGGACAGAAGGCAGAGAGGCAGAGCTGAACTGCTCACTTGTGCTCCTATCTGAGGGACAACTCTTATCTTGCATGAAAACATAGCCTTGAGCCAGAAAGAAAAATTTCATAAGTCTTCCCCTACCCATTTTGTCAGTCTCTATTTTTGCTTGTGGCTCATGGCCGACCTTGATTAGAATTCACTCTCCCATGTAGCAATTCGAGGGAATCTGAAATAAGATCACTGAGGAACATCTCCTAGACTCCTTCAGTTCCGGATGCCAGTTTCTTTGACAAGCCATTCTATGGAGATTCTTTCCAGAAAATGACCCGGAAATAATACTCCATAAATTCAGTAGCCACTTATGAAACATGTATTTTATGCCCGAGCCTGAGTGCGATGCTAAGAACATGGCAATATCTAAAATATGGTCCTCATCCTTGAGGAGTTGGTTCTCTAGTGAGAGAGACAGATGACTTCAACAGAATGTGATAAATGGAAAGAAAAGGGAATGTGCAGAGTATTATGGAACCATCTTCTGATGGTAACATAATAGACACTCATATGCTTTTGCATAAACTCAGAATTTCCTAGACTAGAGCAATTTCATTGGCAAGCAAGATAGGCTGTGACATCCTCTAAGAGGCATTTCTCAAATGCTCTTTAAACAGTCTAGGAATGATCCTGACCTCCCTCCCTCCTCTCTCCTCCCCTCCTCTCCCCTCCCCTCCCTTCTGGTATTATCTCCCTCCCTCTATTCCTCTTTCCCTCCTTTCCTCCCTCCCTCCCTTTCCTCTTTCTTCCCCTCCCTCCCTTCCTTCCTTTTTCTTTCTTCTTTTTTTTTTTGAGCCAGGGTCTCCCTCTGTCACCCAGGCTGGAGTGCACTGGGGTGATCTCATCTCACTGCAACCTCCTCCTCCCAAGTTCAAGTGAGTATCGTGCCTCAGGCATTCGCCATCATGCCCAGCTAATTTTTTGTATTTTTACTAGAGATGGGATTTTACCATGTTGGCCAGGCTGGGCTGGTCTCGAACTCCTGACCTCAAGTGATTCACTTGTCTTGGCCTCCCAAAGTGTTGGGATTACAGGTGTGAGCCACCATGCCCAATGCACACATTCTTTTAGCACATATTTTGATGTCTCTTCTGTGCCAGGGGATGATATAAGCATATTGCCCTATCTTCAATAATAATTAAGTAATTAAATGTGTTGTTCTTCCCACTGGATGCAATTTTGAGAAGACTAAAACTCTAGCTATCTGCCTAATAACCCCTCTTTCTCTCACAGCTCTGTCATGGTGCCTGCGACTATATTAGAAATATCCTTCATGGGTATAGAGGAAATGAATGTCTTCAAATTTGCTAAAGCTCCATGTTATCAAATTAATCTCATTGTCATCCAGTGTCCTATTAAGAGTTGGGGTTCTGAGGACTTTGGGAATAGAATTGACAGATTTTGAGGCTAGAGTGAGAATAAAATGGGAACCATAGACATTTAAGGGGTTCTTAGAGAGGGTGAGGAAATGCCTATAGGAGAGATAGGAAATGACAAAGATAATTCTTACATTTTCCTTACAATTTTTATTATGCCCCCTTACCCTAAAGAAGAAGGAAGAAGAGAAGGAGGGAGTTGTGATTAGCTGATTTTCCTTCTTGCTGAATGGAATAAACTATATCAACCCACCTCCTGGACATCATTGGGTTAACTAGGATAATGCTGGCGATTCCCTGCCAAAATAATTTCAAAAAAGCATTTAGCCTTTCTACAGTACACCTTTATAATCATCGACATATGTAATTCAGAACATCACTCTTTTAGAGCAGGCTCCAGGCTGGGTCTGCTTTAGAGTTAGGGTGGGCAGGCACTCAGGACCCAGGCCAGCAATGGAGACTCAACGGTAGGGTCCTGCAGCCCCAGGCAAGCCAAGGCAGGAGCTCTGTTTTGTCCTGACACCAGCCTCACTCCAGCTCGTGAATCCCCTCACTCTGAGTTCTGTCCAAGCCAGAGCAGCTTCCTAGGGGATTTAAATAAAGAAACAAAAACACCCCCAAACTAGGCTCCAATATTGCTTGCTTTCTTTGGATGCAAACCACTTGCTCAAGGAGGCATCCTGCCCTCCCTCCCTATGTGCGGCACACACAAGGAAGCCTTCCGTATGGATTGGCATGGAAATAAGGATTGATTTATGTACTTAAGGCTACCAAGGGAGTGACATAAACCACAGTGGTGTTCCTGCATCCAGGAGACTACATTAGCACCACTGCATTACCTGGAAGATGTGCAAAATCACATGTGGCTGACATCTCCCCCCCACTCAGCAGCAAAGATGCTCACAGGCACTATTCACTCTACAATGTCAGTGAAATGATGTAACATTCAAAAAAAAGGCTCCTTGTATAGCAAGGACACTTTGGAATTATACAACATTGGGAAGAATTAGACAGTGGCATAGAGATTTTTGAACATAGACCAACAAACCCAGCCTGATGGAAAGGGTGACTTTTTAATCATAAGCCCCCATCTGTGGGGGAAATCAAAACAAACATCAAAATAAAATTTAAAACATGCCTGTTTTTCTCTCTCTCCCTCAAGACTTGTATGTGCGCACACACACACACACACACACTCTCACACACACAATGAGGTACCTACAAGAAGTCCAAATTAAAACCTCAAGCTGGCCAAAAAAATTAAAAAATATTAAACTCCAAGCTGTTAATACCAAATTTTGTTGTGTTTTAATTAAAGTTTTTAATTTGAGATAATTGTGGTGTCACATGCAGTTGTAAGAAATAAGACAGAGAGATGCCAAGCAGGCTTTGTCTAGTTTTTCCCAAGGGTAACATCTTATAAAATGATAACATAATATCACAACTAAGGAACTGACATTGACACAGTCAACATGCAGAAAACGCCCATCGCTAAGAAGATCCTCTTTTTTTTGTGCGACAGACTCTCATTCTGTCACCCAGGCTAAAGTGCAGTGGTGGCGATCTCAGTTCACTGCAACCTCCACCTCCTGGGTTCAAGCGATTCTTCTGCCTCAGCCTAACTAGGAAATTACAGGTGTGCACCACCACACTTGGCTAATTTTTTTTTGTATTTTTAATAGAGACAGGGTTTCGCCATGTTGGCCAGGCTGATCTCAAACTCCTGGCCTCAAGTGATCTGGCCACCTCGGCCTCCCAAAGTGCTGGGATTACAGGCGTGAGCCACCTCGCCCAGCATTTTTTTTTTTTTTTTTGTGTCAGACACTCACTCTGTTGCCCAGACTGGAGTGCAATAGTTTGATCTCCATTCACTGCAACCTCCGCCTCCTGGGTCCAAGCGATTTTCCTGCCTCAGCTTCTCAAGTAGCTGGGATTACAGACGTGAGCCACCGCGCCTGGCAAAGGAGGTCCTTCTTGTTGCTGTTTTGTACCCGTATCCATTTCTCTCCCACCCTGTGTTTTGAAAACTAAGGTGACGTTTACATGGAGAAATCATTTCTTTTACAATGATAAGTTGAGGAGTATGTAAGTATATATTTTATGTATATGAGCAAAACAATAGAGGGCAAGTCAACAAAATTTATAAAGAGGAATATTTCTGAGTGGGGAAAATACAGGTGATTTTCATTTTCATTTTTATATGGGTCTTTCTTTTCTTTTTAATTTTTTAAAAATTATAATCAGGTTCATCATACTCAACCCTGAACTTTATTTTTATTTGTTTTTTAACTTTTATTTTAGGTTTGAGGGTACATGTGAAAGTTTGTTACACAGGTAAACATGTGTCATGGGGTTTGATGTTCATATTATTTTATCACCCAGGTATTAAGCCCAGTAACCAATGTTATCTTTTCTGCTCCTCTCTCTCCTCCCACCCTACCCACTCAAGTGGACCCCCAGGTGTCTGTTGCTTCCTTCTTTGTATTCATAAGTTTTTATCATTTAGCTCCCACTTATAAGTGAGAACATGTGACACTTGGTTTTTTGTTCCTACATTAGTTGGCCAAGAATAATGGCCTTCAGTTCCATCCATGTTCCCACAAAAGACATGATCTCATACTTTTTTATGGCAGCATAGTATTCCACAGTGTATATGTACCACATTTTTCAATCCAATCTTTCGCTGGTGACCATTTAGATTGATTCCATGTCATTGCTATTGTAAATAATGCTGCAATGAATAATTGCATGTTGTGTCTTTTTTTTTTTTTTTTTTTTTTTTGAGACAGAGTTTTTTGCTCTTGTTACCCAGGCTGGAGTGCAATGGTGCGATCTTGGCTCACTGCAACCTCTGCCTCCTGAGTTCAGGCAATTCTCCTGCCTCAGCCTCCTGAGTAGCTTGGATTAAAGGCGCATGCCACCATGCCAAGCTAATTTTTTTGTATTTTTAGTAGAGACGGGGTTTCACCATGTTGACCAGGATGGTCTTGATCTCTTGACCTAGTGATCCACCTGCCTCGGCCTCCCAAAGGTTTGTGTCTTTATAATAAAACGATTTATAGTCCTCTGGTTATATACCCAGTAATGGGATTGCTCGTTTGAATGGTATTTCTGCTTTTAACTCTTTGAGAAGTCCCTATATGGCTTTCCATAATAGTTGAACTAATTTACACTCCCACCAGCAGTGTCTTAAGCAGATAATTTGAAAAGTTTTGATAAATATATATATCCCACGTAACTATCAGCTCTCTCAGGATAGAGAATATTTCCACCACTCCAGAAAGTTCCCTTCTGCCCCTTTCCAGGTAATCTTCAACCCTCTGGGGGTCACACCCATGATTTCCATCATCGTAAGTTAGTTTTACATATTTTGAACTTATATAAATGGAAGGATTAACAAGTACTATTTTATATCTGACTTCTTTCACTCAGCATAAGGTTTTTGAGGTTGATCTATGCTATTGAGTTCTCAGTAGCTTATTCCTTTGTATTGCTGAATAGGATTCCATTGTATGATGCTATTCAAGTCTGTTCATTCATTCACATGAGGATAGACATTTGATTTATTTCCCATTTGGGGTTACTGAGAAGCAAATATGCCATGAACATCCATGCATAAATCTACATTTGAACATATATTTTTATTTGAAGGGGATCAATACTTATGAGTGGGATTGTTGGGTATCTGTTTAACTGTATAAAAGAACATCAAAGAGTTTTCCAAAGTGGTTGTACTGGTTTACACACCTACCACATGTGAGGTACTCTACATCCTGGCCAGTATTTGGTGTTGTCAGTCTTTGTAATTTTAGCCATTCTGGTGCATATGAAATGATACCTAAGTGTTTTTTCCCTTTCTACCTGAAGGCACGGTAGAAAGAGGGCCTCGAGACACATTTTGTAACATGGATCGGAAATGGAGTCAGATCTCAGTTAAAGCTCCAGGTTTTGCATCTAGCTGGAACCTTTAGACAAGACGTGCAATCTCAAGCTCTCCAGGTGCCTCCAAGGCAGGTGGTCCTCCCACTTCGCTTTGACAAAGAGTGCTGGGGAATAAGTTTCATGTGTTTCTGATGTATCCATGTCAGTGGAGTCCCTTTGCTTTTGATGAATACTTTCTTCATGCTGCTGCCACCTTGAGTTGAAAGAAGTGCTAACCTATGTCATGAACTCTAGATATTTTACCATTTTTAAGCTATCGCCTGGAGAGATAAAAATTGGCTGACAGGTCAGACATAGCCAGTTGGACATTCTTGCCTACTCTGCATGCTCCTGTCGAGAAAAACAACGTTTGGCCCATCAATGGGCATCCTATTGACTCGCCTGAATGGTTCTTGGCAAGCGCTCATGGACAGAAATGGATCAGAGCTGGTCCCCATGACACCAACAGAGGAGTCAGCAAGAGCACTTTGCCTGTCATCTGTGTTCAGCTAACTGGGCCTGAGAGCCAAAAACTGCACCTGAGTCTACTCACCTGTAAGGAATATGCATGAAGACAAATATGGGACTGATGTTTGGATGTGGGGAGATATGCAACTAGATCCCTGAGCTAAAATGAAGCATCCTGTCCTCCATATGGTTCATTTAAGAGATGAGAAAACAGAAATAAGGAGACCCAGGACTTGGACACTCATGGTCAGGACTGACAACTGGTCACACACATAAACACAAAGGCATGCTCACACCATGGGCACCACTGCACGATTGCAAAGCATTAATATAGACTTTCATCTATGCCTTATTCTGGCATGTTTCTGCTTGTCAGTCACACCTTGTCTCTTTTTATCAATGCACATGCACCCTGAGAAGGTGATGCCTAGGAAAGAGAGTTCGCTCTGGGTGGGGCAGCACAGGACAGCTACAGGGCTACTGTGAGAAATCAATGAGCTAATACATGTGGCATTCATTTACCACACGGACCAGACATGACTAGGACTTCAAGTGTGGACTGAATCTGACAACCTACCCCCTGGAGACATAATTCTGATTTGAAGTCACCCAAGCCATCTTTCTACCTCAGCGGCAGAGGTTCTGAGATTATATAGGTAATTTAAATTATTTATGCATCAATTAATCCCATTTCTATTCAGATGCAAACAAGGCTGTTGGCACAGACGTGTCAGGTAGACCAGGTGGTGTCCTCGGATCATAAATTAAAGTCTGAAAACATTCTATAACCTCTTCTCATGGCGTTTTTTTTCTTTTTTTTTTTGGAGACAGAGTCTTACTCTTGTCCAGGCTTGAATGCAGTGGTGCCATCTGGGCTCACTGCAACCTCTGCCTCCTGGGTTCAAGCGATCCTTTTGCCTCAACATTCTGAGTAGCTGGGACTACAGGTGCATGCCACCACACCAGGTTAATTTTTTTTTTTTTGTATTTTTACTAGAGAAAGGCTTTTGCCACATTGGCCAGGCTGGTCTTGAATTCCTGACCTCAGGTGATCCACCTGTCTTGCCTCCGAAAGTACTGGGATTACAGGCATGAGCCACTGCACCTGACTCCCACGGCTTTCATTGGAACATATGAGACAGAGGAACTGTGGGGAAGCATCTAAACTGTCTTAAACCCAAGAACAGGTTTGAAAGTCCACATTTTTGACCTACAAGCCATTCTACTGTCTCCTTGCCCTTTCTTTGTTCCAGGGACATGATGGGAATCCACACCCTAATCTAGGAAGAGCAATAAACAAGGAAGACCAATGCTGATGGATCTGAAAGAGAAGGGAGTGAGTGCTTACACCAAAGTAAGGCTAAGGACGAGGCTTCCAGAGGGAGCCACAGCTGAGCTGGCCCTTGAAGGATGGGCTGATGTTCACAGGATAATTGAGGAGGAACCTCCTGGGCAGTGGAAAAAGAATGACTGAGGAGAAGCTGAATGTGGCTGAGAGCCAAGGACTGTGCTTGATTTCTGCTCACCTATAAGGGATACGTCTGAAGACAAATACAAAACCGATGTGTGCAAGCACAGAGAGAAGAAAGTGAGATGGGGGTGGAGTGGTACACCAGGCAGAGTGCGAGGACTTTCCCTGGGCTTGTTGCTTCCTTGAGGGCAGTTTGTGTGTTTTATCAGCATCTACCATAGAACCAGACAGAAAAGGAAAATGGGTGGATCAGGTTCTAGGGAGATGGTGGTGATTCAGGGTAGACAGGCTGGAAAAGGGAGAATATGGAGCTGCAGAGGCCAATTTGGAGGATGCTGCTCAAGACCCAGCTACTGATGATGAGGTCTGAACTAGGACAGCAGAGTGCCCTTCAAGAGCCAGGGATATAGTCAAAGTACACTAAGGAGGGGATGTGATGGAAATCAGAAGTCTCATGGATATGGGCCATGAGGAAAAGGAAGAAACAAGGATGACTGCAAGTTTCTAGTTAGGGATTTCAAAGGAATGCTTATGCTAGTTGAACCTGAAAGACGATTTTTGCAAGTTTTCCTTTTCTCCTATGTGCAAAGACAGTTTCCACTTCATGATTCTTTTTTCTCAGTATTTCAATATTTCCCTCCAATATGGCCGGCCCTGTCCACTAGAGTTTCTGATTCATGAGACTTCACTGAAGTGCTTAAGAAATAGGAAAGGTGGGGTTGTGCATCCTGGCTCTGCTACTTGCAAGCTTCGATACCCAGTGAAGGTTCTATAATCCTCTCAGCCTTCATCTCTGTATTTGTAAAGTTGGGATAATACTAGTATTCCTACAAGACTGTCATCATGGAGATTACATGAGGTCAAGTAATCCTTGTACAATGTCTTGTTCATAAGTGCTTAATAAACATCAACCATGATTTTCATTGTTTGATTTTTATTAATATAATTTCTGTCATGCCTCCCATTAAAGTGCTCTCCCTGAGATACATTAAGAACTTCTGGGCTGGGCACCATGGCTCACACCTGTAATCCCAGCACTTTGGGAGGCCAAGGTGGGAGGATCACCAGGTCAGGAGTTCGAGACCAGCCTGGCCAACACGGTGAAACCCCATCTCTACTAAAAATACAGAAATTAGCCTGGCATGGTGACAAATGCCTGTAGACCCAGGTACTTGGGAGGCCGAGGCAGAAGAATCACTTGAACCCAGGAGGTGGAGGTTGCGGTGAGCCGAGATCACATCACTGCACTCTAGCTTGGACAACAGAGTGAGACTCCGAAAAAACAAAACAAAACAAACTTCCATCCTCCTGTCTGGCTTCCTGTCTGAACATATGATAATATGTTCTGCTCGCTTCTCAAACAGTTATGTACCACCTGGGGGTCTTGTTAAGGGGCTGACTTTAGTTCAAAAGTTTGGTTCAAAACTCAAAAGTTTATAGGACCACACATTGAGGAATATGGATCTAGATTCTCCTCCTTCTGGATATTCTTCACATTGACCAGGAAACTCTTTCTTTCAGAGAAAAGAATTTCATTGTAATTTCTCACAGCTTTCTCACCTAAGCACTCAGCTTCTGTGAATGGGGCCAATAGAAGATCAGCTAGTCTTTAGAGACTGTAGAATATTTGGAACCAAAGTAGGCATTAAAACACAAACTCTCTTTCTTTCTGTGCACCGCGAGCGAAATCCTTGCATATCCAAATGTAATAAATATATTTTTCAATGTCTGTTCCATAATTTATCACACGATTTCTCTCTGCTTACTGGAGCTTATCATCAGGACAACATCAATCGGATAAGATGAAGACGTTGTCAGTAATTTTTAATATTATGGTGAAATCATATATTTTCTTAGATGGCTGATTTGATATAAGGCCTAAGCCTCCATCCGTAAATCTCTGGGTGCTTGAGATTTGCAGTAATTTCATATTTAATCCATGGCCTATCGATACATCATCAGGACCTGAGAAATGATTAAGAAGAACTTGGGAGATAAGCATGGGCGATAGAGGATAATAACCTAATTTCAAACATATTTATGGACACAGGACCCTAGAATGGGCAAAATATGTCAGGTGTTCATTTTTATTGTTGCCAATTTTTTTTTTTTTTTTTGAGACAGAGTTTCGCTGTTGTTACCCAGACTGGAGTACAATGGCACGATCTCGGCTCACTGCAACCTCCGCCTTCTGGGTTCAAACAATTCTCCTGCCTCAGCCTCCCGAGTAGCTGGGACTACAGGCGCGCACCACCAAGCCCATCTAATTTTTATTTTTAGTAGAGATGGGGTTTCGCCTTGTTGACCAGGATGGTCTCGATCTCTTGACCT
The DNA here is from genome assembly GCA_963573925.1 of Callimico goeldii. Classification (NCBI taxonomy): domain Eukaryota; kingdom Metazoa; phylum Chordata; class Mammalia; order Primates; family Cebidae; genus Callimico; species Callimico goeldii. Next base: position 16,354 of record CAUYOR010140643.1, on the reverse strand, counting down.
CGTGATCCACCTGCCTCGGCCTCCCAAAGTGCTGGGATTATAGGCGTGAGCCACCGCACCCGGCCTATTGTTGCTGATTTTTACTGAACTCCTAACTAACACCCTTGGCTCTTCTGGGCTGTTTGCTTAGTCACTGTGGATGTTGTCATATTGAAAATGGTACTAAATACAGAGAAAACCGTTCCTGTTTTCTGGCAATCTTACCCACTGAAGCCTGCAGTCAAGTTTCAAGATCTCCCTCAATTATTTATCTCCTTAGAGTTTAGAATTTGCTGCAGGCTGGGTGTGAGAATATAAGTGTCCTACACAGTCTGGGACTTGGCTTTATTCGCCGCTGTGCCCTCAGCATCTACAATAGTACCTGGCCCATGAAATATGTTTTTTTTTTTTTAGATGGAGTTTTGCTCTTGTTGCCCAGGCTGCAGTGCAGTGGCACAATCTCAGCTCATTGCAACCTTCACCTCCTGGGTTCAAGCAATTCCTGAGTAGCTGGATTACAGGCACCACCACCACACCCGTCTAATTTTCTTTTCTTTTCTTTCTTTCTTTTTTTTAAGTAGAGACGGGGTTTCACTATGTTGGCCAGGCTGGTTGAGAACTCCTAATCTCAGATGATCTGCCTGCCTCGGCCTCCCAAAGTGCTGGGATTACAGGTGTGAGCTATTGCACCGGGCTCATACAAACATTTTTTTAAGTGATTTAATTTTGGCGTTTCATCCTCATTCATTTATCAGAAGCCACCAATAGGGTTACTTCTAAAACGTTGCAGTTTTGCTTTTTTAGTCTAAGCATCTACTTGAATTGTGCCTCCTGTAGCCCCTCCATTCCCATCTCCTTTCCTGCCAGACAGACCCATCCCAGGACAATCCTCAGGAGCTCCGAAATGCAGACGTCCTGATGTTAGTCTGCTTATTTCTGCCACACGTGCCTTTTATCATCTGAAAAAAAGAATGCCTTGACTTATTCCATTTCTAGTGGCCACACTCTTGTGGGGATTTAGGAAACACAAATGAAACTGGAGTCATGACGGCTGTGATCCCGACTTCCTCTGAGAGCGTCCTCCGGTTATTTCACCAAAGCGCTCTGATAGGCACTCACACCTTTTCAGTTTGCTTCCCATGAATTCTTCACCACTCGCTAGTCTCTATGCTTTCTGTAAGGGGATTTCAAGAAGTGAGAACTAGGCACACAGCTTCTTTCCAAACAAAATGCATCCCCGTGAAGTTTCAGATCAACGCTGCTCTCGGAAAGCGTTTTTCCTCTTAGGCCAAGGGGTTACCTCTTCGCCTCCCCCTCTGGGAACCCAAGGAAACCTGCACTCTTCTGCTTTACTTAGAATAAAAGCCAAGGAATAATGTGTCCTTAAACTATAATTTGCTTGCATTCGGAGGCTTCCTACCCAACACCACAATAGTTCTCTATGTAAATCAGATTTATTTATTCATAGGCACTAGCATTCCATTACTTTCATCAGAACCAGTCAAGCTGCATTCAGCGGTTTCTGCATTCTTATAAACTAACTGGAAAAGCAATTAACATTCGCCAGCACTTTAGACAGTGGGGAGAGGGTGAGGGACCCCACCACACTCTCGATAGCACAACCTCTGTAGGCGGACGGTGGTACAAAATGACTGTTCCTCTGTGTCGAGGGAGATAAGAGAAGTGACACAGATTAAAACAAATTGTTGATCCATACCAGGGAGAAGCTAGGGAAACAATAGAAGTAAAAGCATAAATGTCAATTTGGGATGATAAAGGATACAATCTAAATGTAATATGAGAGGCCCCCAGACAAAAGCAAGAAATAGAGATTGCACATTAGTGAAGTATCAAAGTACTGGGGCATTATAATACACACACAGTGCACACACGGAGTCATATGCTCCCAGCATATGAAAATACAAGCAACACATTGTTGATTGCTCAGCAAACCCAATTATGAATTAACTCGCTATTGCAGAAATTCTCCAAAATTATGCTCATTTCAAGCTGCTCGGAAGAACATTTTGTCCCCGTGGTAACTTTGCTTCCCATATTGGCTCCATTCTCCTGCTCCTTTTTCTTCTAAGTGCCTACAGGCTACAAAAAAAGAAAGAAAAAAAAAAAAAGGAGGAAAAACCCAGCCCCAAAGGAACTGCTCTGGTTGTCAGCCTAACAGGAGGTGCTGGCCAAATGCTTACTGGTCTCTCTAATAGAAAGATTAAGAATAAGGTCAGCCTGCAAGGTCACCATCTCAGCTTCCAAAACACTGCCACATGGTTCCTGTCTCCCTCCCTGGCGGTGTGCTTGATAAGTCAAGATCCGAGAATTCATTCCTAATTACTCCAGCGTCAATTCCAGTCCTGCCTTTATGGTGATAAAAATCAAACTGTGGGCTCAGCTGTGGCTCTGTCTAACATAATAGCTGCAGCTTGCTAATTCGGCAGGTAAGAACTTAGAGTGGGATGTGCAGGTGGTAATGTGTCCCCCCCATCCTCCCAGATGAGGCAAGCATCTCATTCCTGATGAGCTTCCAGTGTCAGGGTGGCTATTAATTCTCAGAACGGTCAGCCTGATGCAGTGGGCCCCAGGGAACCAGCCACATCCTGAAAATGTTCTGCACTCGCTCAATACATGTCTCAGAGCTCCTTTTTAAGAACCTATGGCAACTGTTTGTATTCACTCAACATAACTGCTATGCTTTCATGAAAAGAGAAATATAAATAAACCCTTCATGATCTCACAGATGCAAGGCTAAAACTGCACATAGAAATCAATGCTTCGAAAGGCAGGCAGTATTTTTTTCTCACTATTGTTTAACGTTCATGGAACACTAACTTTGTGCTAAGTACTGTACTAAATGTCATACGTCAGTAAGCAGTGCTTGTTGTTATTGTCCTCTATAGACAAAAATAGTAACACCAATGATAGTAATAATAGAATAAGACTGGGGTGGTGACACAACGATTCTTTATTTTACACAATAATTTGTCACGAGGTTCCCTTACGGACACTTTCTTCAACATGTTGGACTATTATCATTTAAGATCACTCAGTCTAGTCGATGCACTTTGAATCTCCATCAAATGCAAGACAACATACTAAGGAGACAGACAAGCGTGAGAACCCTTACAGTGAAAGCTTCTTGATTCACTCCAGCTCAGCTATGATCTTCTGGGGCAAGAACTATGTAAGTTACAGGGAGAAGAGCTTTACATGGATTTTTAGCACTCATCCTCACCACAAAATCCTCATTTTCTGGGCAAGGACCCTAAGACTTCGACAGGTGAGGTGGGTTTTTTAAGGTCACAAGCAAGCAGGTGGCAGTGCTTTGCTCCTCCTCCAGGCTGTCATTATACACCCTTGCTCCTACTCCCAAATAGGTGGAAATAAATTCCTTGAACTTGGTAACTATTACTTTTAAAAATCCCTGCCTGGGGAAACCCCAGGATTCCTAGTTTGCAAATGAAGCCAGTGCAGCACATCTACTGGGTTTAGAGCGATCGATCCCCACAACCCCGGAGACTACAGCACCTCATCCATGGATGAGGCATTTGCAGCTAATTGCCCCTTGCTTTTTACTCGGCTTCTGAGGGAACTTTCTCTTGGGCTAGAACTGGGATTTGCGAATCACCCCGGAATCCACAGGCATCTTGTTTGGTGAAGTCTCCTATGGGACCTTAGTTTCCACATTGTAATCTAGGAGTAAGGGAAAGGGAGAGGGTAAAATGAAGGAAAGATAAGCTGCTGCAAGAATTCCTCCCTTCAAAAAACTGTCAGGGGCATCTGATGCTTGACAGTATCAAACAAAGGCCTTCCCCTGAAAGGCGCTGGTACGGGATCTTCTGTTCAGGGCAAGCTTTTCCTTCCTGCCGGCTCCTAGCCCTGGTGATGGTTATATACCTCCCAATGCAGCTCTGAATGAGAAACCCAAAGCAGCTCCCTGTGTAAGCAACAACACCAAAAGCACGTGAGGGCAACAATGCTGAGATCAGCTCCGGCTGCTGCTGTTCTGCGGAGGGCAGAGCCAGGGCTGGTGGTTTTGCTCACCCCAAGAAGTAACTGAGATGCCAAGACAAGGGCAGTGGGCCACAGAGAATAAGTGAGGCCTCCCACGGATTTTCTTTTCTTTACCTTTTTTTTTTTTGGTTCTGGGGCCTCCCTCCCTTCCTCTCAGGAAGATCCGAGCTCTGCTCACAGGCATCTCAGCCTTTCAAGGTGAACTCTACTCCTGGAGATGCGCTCCTCGGCAAAGGCTGGGGGAGAAGGGAGGGAGGGGGGCCAGATCAAAGCTGGCTTTGAAGTGAGTATAATTTTTGGAATGTTGCTAAGAGTGTAACACACAGTTCAGCGGGAAATTGGCTCTGGAAACAGCTTTGTAGTTGCTCCCCGGGACTGATGATTTCCCTGACCTGGTGGCAAAGGTGCAGCGCCGAACAGTGGGGGAGATGAAGATTGCTGCTTCTCACCGATCTGATTTAAATTTTTCACCAACCAAGTCCTTTGGCTCTTACTCGTTGAACAAAAATGTAGTACAATAATGTTCGAAGCGACCAACCCCCCAGATACACCGGGGGCCTTTCAATGGATTCAGAGCTGGTTCCAAGACTGGACATTCAGGAGAGAGAGAACATTTTGCTTCCAGTGGCAGACTGGATAAAGCAAGCCACGTACTCACAAAAACAGTGATGGTTCATTGACTGCTGGCGAAGCCTCAGATCCTGTGCTAATGGATATTACACAAAGTCATGCGATAATCCATGAAAAGCGTGGAGCACAGTGCCTGGCACCTGGCATGTGCTCAAAATCTGTCATTAGCTTCTTTCATCCTCATCACAAACCTATAAATTAGGTCCTTTTTAAAAATCCTCATTTTACAGATAAGGAAATTGAGGCCCAAGGAGACCAAATAACTTCTCTGAGATCAGTCAGATAAGAGTGGAGATAATCAAATATACCTGTTGCCTGCATTTCTCACTCATATACCATGTCACTTGCATGGACAAGATCCCCAATAGTAAGTCTTTTTTGGAACAATAAAGACCCCCCCCCAAATCAAGGAAGTAAAATATTTTTCATGAAATAAAATCCTGAGCATGTTTTCCTAGGGTAAAAGAAATAGAGAACAGATCATCTTTCTTGTTAGTGCACAGGTTTTCTCTCTCAGGGATGCTACGAAGGCTGAAGGTGTTCTGTTCTTTTGGTTTATGCCTTTAATTTTTGTTGTTGTTTTGTTGTAAGGGGAGGGATTGGAGAATGGGGATTAGGTGGATCATTGGCGAATCGATACGGGGGGACAAAAGATTTTGCTGGGAAAGTGAGACCCAGCCGCATGTTTCAAGTATCAGCGCAGGAACAGAGGCCGACGCCAGCTGAAGGGAGCTGGTGGTTGGTGGGGGTGTAGGGGAGAAAAGCAATTCAATATGGAGCAAATTTGAGCGAACAGGAGGGGAAAAGACACTTCCAAGAACGGATGCAGACACCTTACATGAAAGCTCAGTTGGGATGAGATCTGACCATATGTTGTAGGGATTTAATTTCTTTCTTTTTTCCTGTCTTTCCATCTCCCTTCCCTACTCCTGTGGACTACAACCCTTTCTGACAATACCGTGTCTGGCTGTGCTGCATGTGTCATTTCAGGGTCTACCTTTTTGGCAGTAAAGGACATTGAGCTGTTAGCACCTCAAGGTTGGGTCAAACCATAAGTTTCTATATCTCTATCCACTCTACACTGTCATTTTCTCATCCCAGTTGGGAGTGAAGGGTGGTGTAGCCAGTGGGATAATGCCCCCCTGAAGATGTCCACATCCTCATCCCCAGAACCTGTGAATATGTTAAGTCGCATGATATTATGAGTTAAATTGTGTCTCCCCACTGAAAAGATAGGACCACACAATGTGGCCTTATTTGTAAATAAGGTTACTGCAGATATAATTAGTTAAGATAAGATCACACCGGAGCAAGTGGGCTCCTAATCCAAAATGACTGGTGTCCTTATGAGAAGACAGCCACGTGAAGATGCAGAGAGACACAGGGAGAGCACTGTGTGACCACACAGGCAGAGAGAGAGTGGAGTGCTGTAGCCGCAGGCCAGGGAACACCAAAGATCCTTGGCAACACCAGAAGCTAAGAGAGACAAGGAAGGATCCTCCCCCAGTGGCGCATAGGGAGCATGGCCCTGCTGACACCTTGACTTTGGACTTCCAGCCTCTAGAACTGTGAGACAATATGTCTGTTGTTTGAAGCCATCCATTCTGTGGTAATTTGTGACTGCAGACCTGGGAAATGAATAGAGATGAGGGGGAATGAAGGCTGCAGATGAGATTAAGTCTACTAATCAGCTGACATTGAGATGGAGAGATTATCCTGGATTATCCGGGTGGACCCAATGTAATCATAAGGGTTTTTATAAGGGAAAGAGGGAGGCAGAAGAGAGGACCAGAGAGACAGGAGCATGAGAAAGACTCAGTCTAATGATGTTGGCTTTGAAAATAGAGGAGGGGGTATGAGCCAAGGAATGCAGGTGGCCTCTGGAAGCTGAAAAAGGCAAGGAAATGCAATACTGTTGATACCTTGATTTTAGCCCAAATCAAGCCATTTTGTACTTCTCATTTCCAAAACTCTCAGATAATAAACGTGTGTTTTTGAATTCTATGAATTTGCTATAGCAGCCATAGAAAACTATTACAGGGAAGTAATGCTGAACTTGTACAAGTAAACGCAGAGAGATAGAGGTTTCCCAGGCTCGGTCAATACAGGAAGACATGGGAAGACTCCACTATTCTCTCTTCCCACCTTTCTGACCCTTCAATTTAAGGCACACAGATGATTGTCTCCTCTATACAAATATAATAAAAATTTGAGTAGTAGTAATAACAATAGCTGCTAACATTTATTGATTGCTCACCAGATGCAGGCACCATTCTTAGCTTAGTATACATGGCCTCTTTTAATCCTTGCAACAACCTTAGGTATTAAGCTCTGTGCTTATGTCCATTTTACTGATAAGAAGACAGAGGCAATAGAGATTAAAGAGATTAAATAACTTCACCTAAATTACACACTTGGTCAATTGTGCAACCTCGACTGGAATCAACAGAAATGGCAGTTGGATGGGCATCACAGTAGTTTCTGGAGTAAATGGGTCTCCTGGGGATGGGACGGCCAGACAAGCTGGAGAACGAGATATAACCCCTCTCTCCTTTCTGTCTGTAAACAAATCGGGAGAGGAAATGCACACTGCAAGTTGCTGTCTATCTTGGTTTAAGATTTCTATTGTTAGAAATGCCAGATATAGGTGAAGGGGAGGAAGGCAGCAAATCACACTGCCATGTGTGTACCTATGCAACTATCTTGCATGTTCTTCGCATGTACCCCCAAACCTAAAATACAATAAAAAAAAAAGATTTCTATTGTTTCAATTTCTCCACCAGAAACTAGCAGTAGATCAATGCTGAAGATATTCAAAATCTTGAAGATAGTCTCAATTCAGAAGTTGGCAGTAAAGAGATTGAGAAATGGGAACATGTTGCTTTTTTCTCCCTGTTTCAAATGTGGTGCCAATATCCTGTCGAGAAAAGGATAAAAAGAGCGTCTGCATAAATAAATATGCTTTGTAACACCACTGAAACTTATTCTTCTTGCCCGATATGAAAATACGATTGGTGACAGTATGTGAAACTTGCTTCTTCTACCGCTTCATCAAAGTTTATAAAACCCACTGATCTTTGGCGCAAAGTCAACGCACTGAAATCCCATGCAAAGAAGATGAAGTCAGCTCATTAGAATGTAGTCAGAGACTCTAGGTTGTACAGGGAGAAAAGGCAGGTAAATGCAGAGTTAAAATGGTCCCTCGACCAGCTGGCCAGGGAGCTCTGGTGAGCGCCCCCATGGTTCAACATGTTGGCAATGCTGCTCTGTCTCGATAAGATTTCTGCATAGTCTTTTTTCTGGAATGCAGGGATGCTATGGAATAAATGCCCCTAGGTCTTTTAAGAGATAACCCTCTCATTCATCACTTCATGCCTGCCTGAACTTTTCTTGCTGCTTGGCTGGTCCTGTTCCATCTGGGAATACCTTCTCCTTTCCTTGCCTTTGCCCAGGGTGGACCAGTGGCTGGCACAAGGAATAATGATGGACAAAATGTGTACACTAAGTAAATTACCCCCACTGTCTAGTTGCTCTTGGGAGAAGGAAAGGTACTTTGAATTTCTATATTCAAAATCAGTGTTCTAAAAGTTTCTTATGCTTTGACTGTTCCCTTTGCTTCACACCCTAACACCTAACTTACCGCTAACTGGTTCCTGGGTTACCTCCAAAGTCATTCCACAGACATTTTCGGCATGCCCATGAGATACCAGGATCTCAGAGCACAGGGAAAACAGACGTGGGCCCTTCCCTTCAGGAGCTCATTGTCTGCAAAAGCAATGTGCAAAATCACTTTTCACTCACCTACTGCTTCCTTTCACTCCTTTTGTATAATTGATTCAGTTAACATGTGTGCATTGAGCGCCTACTGTGTGCTAGCTCTGTATTAGCTGCTGGAGACCAACAACGAACTAGAGAAGCCTGGTCTCTGCTCCCAAAGAACTCCATTCAAGAGAAAGCTAAGGGTCCATCAATGGATGAATGGGTAAGAAAATGCGGCTATATACACAACAGAATACTATTTGTCCTTAAAAGAGAAGAAAATCCTGTCATAGTGACAACACGAATGAACCTGGAGGACATTAAGTGAAATAAGACAGGCACAGAAAGATAAATACCACCCCTCTCAATTACAGGTGGTATCTGAAAAAGTTGAACTCACAAAAGCAGAGAGCAGAGTAGTGGTTACCAGGGGCTGGAAGGTGGAGATTGGGTATATGTTAGTCAAAGGATACAAAATTTCAATTGGAATGAGGAATAAGTTCAAGATATCTATCGTACAACATGGTGATTATAGTTAATAACAAGGTATTATATACTTGAAAATTGCTGTGAGTAGATTTGAAGTGTTCTGAGCACAAAAAATGATGTGTGTAAGGTAAGAGATATGTTAATTGATTTGATTTAGCTATTCCATAACATTATGGACATATCCATTATATGCATCTATCAGAATATCATGTTGGATATCATAAATATACATATTTTTGTTAAGTAAAAAAATAAAATAATGCCTTATATTAAAAAAGGAAAACTTGAATTATTCATGGTAGCAAGCAGACATTCCCAGTTGTACATATTTCTATAGTCTGGTAGTGCCCCTACACTACCAGGACAAGGACACTGCCTGGCACACAGCAAACATCAATAAATATTCGCCGCATGATTGACTGTTGGAATTTACTTCTTTCTACATGCCATGGTGAGTACTCCTGCCCCAGTGCTCCCGGAACTAACCCAAACCACCGCAGGTATAGTTCCAATACGAAACCTCGGGTGGGTGTGCAACAGATATTTGCTGATCTCATTTGAGTTTCTCACCTCACTACCTACTCTACAACATATATTATCATTTTTTTGCGAAATAACTCCATTCTACAGTAGCAATTAAAACCATAGGCAGTTACATTCATCTCAAGCAAAACAAGATATGATTGTACCTTACCACAAAAGGAAATATAAAATCACTCTTAATTCTAGAGATTGTTGCAGTTGAAAAAAAAGATTCCAATCTACTAATAAGAAGTTTACATTTTTTTGAGCTCTTAATAACAGGTTTTTGATGCATAAATATGCTTTTTCCTAGGGTTTGTTTAACCAAAAAATATGTATTCATAAATTGTATAGTCCTCAATTTAGCAGAGATCCAAAGAGAATCAGAGTAATGATAGGTTCTTGCTCTTACGAATCTAACTGTGCTGCCATGGGTTTACTTATTTTATGTAACTGAGGATAAATTATTCCTCTATAAATATAACTCCTTCAAGATTAAGAATTTTTCATTCTGTGGAAGGACACTATTTAGTAACAGTATTCAAGACAAAGGATGCAAAAAAGCATTCAGAAACATCTGCTCCATGGAAGAGTGATTTAATAGTAAAACTGTACTACAAAGGTTTTATTTGTTTTGGAGGAAATAAATAGGAACTGAGCTATAAGTTAGTGGATTTCAATGATGGTTCTTTTTTGTGTAAGAACAGTTTGGATCTTGGAGCCACAAAGAAATGAAGATGTTAGAAGTTTGTTTGTTTTTTCTCATACCGAACCTACGTTGCACAACTTTTTTCTTTTTTGCTTGTGATGGAGGGAAAGAGAATATTTAATACACATTTTGAAGAGGCAATTATATTAGGTTTTGGCATTTTGGCTACCTCAGCGATGCACATCTGTGTGATTGCCATTTTCTGTGATTATTGCCCTGAATGACAAGGGCATTTCATCTTGCATGCCAATTCTGATTGATTAGTAGTAGCTGCCTGGAGGACCACTGAGAAATATTGACAGGCTCTATCTGTTACCAGTGGGAAAGAGGGCTGTGATCAATTAGTGATGTCTGCCCTGGGTGCAAGAATGAGAAGTGGTAGCACACGGGCTTGTATCTGCCAAAAATGGAGACAATTCCAAAACTACGAGAGATCATTTTCATCGTGTTGCATTGCAGATAGCTAAGTTTCACATCCAAAAGCACCAATCAAAATCTCATTTTGTGGAAGTCCTAAGAGACAAGTCAAAGGTCAGTATTATGTAATCATAAGCCCAATCTGCCCTTCAAAAAAATATTGACACAGAGTCCTACATTTTGTCTAAATGTTTTTGTGCTAGAAAAAAGCCTTACTCACAATTTCAAAGCCACGCATTAACTTCAGAAGGTAAAATTTCTCCCTAAATCACATGACTTTAATAGTCTATCCTCTGTTCTATCCATGACATAAGTGTGTTCTATACTGATGTTTTTCTCTTCAAAATAAAACTACTTGTTCAAAATTTTATTTTTGGTTTGCACGGTAACATCTAGGTATTGGGGTGATAATACAATCCTCTAATCTTTGGGTTCAAATCCCAACTCTTTTTCTGTTCTTACTTAAAATTAGATTTCTAATCTTTCCAAATGCAGATTTGATGATTGATTATTAAATAAAGATTAGACCTCAAGGCTGTAAAAAACCTCTTAACCTAAAATGTACTGACAAGAATTAATGACCACACAATTATAAATGAAGAACAGTATCTGAGTACTGACAAGGTAGATTTTGTTGAGTAATTTTACAGTGACAGTGCAACAGTACTTTTAATAAAATTATTATGATTTTATATTTGGGGGTACATGTGCAGGTTGCAACAGTACTTTTGATAAGCCATCATTCCTTGTAGAAGGGAGATGAAGCACAAGTGATTACATCATGCAACAGGACAAACAAAATGTAGTTAATATGTGGAAAGTAAGACAAGGATCACACACTTGGTCCATCTCCCTTGCAACTATAAACTGTGGCACAGAATAAAGTAACAAAACAAAGCAAAACCAAACAAAACTTCTGTGTGTCACCAAAGATTTAAAATATACGTTATAAGTTTCTAGTTTGTTTCCTCTTCTTTTAGAAAAGGGAATTTTCTTCCTTGAAAAAGAATAAAACTGGTTCAATTTTTACTAAAAAAAGAGAAAAGAAAATGAAAATACAAAACGCAGCAGAAACGTCACGCTGAGGAATCATAATAAGCATTAAATATTATTCAAGTCATGCATAACCACTAAAATAGATGACCCCTTTCCATAAATTGAAAGGTACTGTATTCAGCAGATTACGGGCCTCAAATGCTGAACTAAGGAAAGCTTCTATGATGCTCATGGCGTGCAGACCTCACGATTAACTCTGATCTGTGGTAACTTCCTCTCCAAGCAAGCAATACACTCTGGCTGGAGAACTGCCAAGGTTGGACTTCCTTTTCTCTTTCCTCAGGGTATATCTGTTGAGAACCTATATGCTGAGGACTGAGTTGGGGAGAGAAAGTGAGAGAAAGAAACAGAAAGGGAGGGAGAAAAAGAAATAGAAGAAAAGCAATGAAGGGAAGAGAGGAGGGGAATGGAGGGGAGGGGAGGGGAAAGGAACCTTTTTCCTGAAAGGATTTACAGCCTACTGAGGTCCTGCCAATTGTCTCCAGACAACATTTTTGGGCTCATCTGTTACTAACAGAATGTGTGGTTCTAACAAGAGAAAGTCTAGGACAGAATGATTCTGAGAACTAATAATTGGCCACAAGTATCAAACTTGCAATTAGAAGAAATGCTCTAATCAAAACTCACTTTAATTTTATAGACAGACAGAGATCATCACACTGAATGTCTTCATTTTACAAATGAGGAAACTGAGGCATATGGGCAAGTGACTGGACCTCTTACAGCTATCCTTCTACAGACGTGGTGTCTCAATGAACCAGTGAACTTTCTCTCTCCTAAGAGGTTCAATGTCATCATCTCAATCAGATTTAATTAAGTTAGGGCGTCATCATTTTAACAAATTGGTCGAATGGTTACTAATGCAAAGTTGGTGGGGCTGCAAGAGAGAAGATGGAATAACATATCTTCCTAAATTATTTTTTAACATATATTTTATAATTCATTTATTGTAGAAATGGGGCCTCACTATGTTTCCCCAACTTGTCTTGAACTCCTAGCCTCAAGCAATCCTCCTCCCCCAGCCTCCCAAAGTCTTGGGACTACAGGCATGAGACACCACATCCAGCTGTAAATTCTAAGTTCTGTAAATATGCTCTAAGAATTTATAATTATAATTATATATATATATATATATATATATATGGTGATCTAAACTAAATTACTTAAGGCAGAAAGACCATCTTGATCAAGAAAGTTATTATTTCTTCCTGACTACTATTATTTGTACCTTTTATTCAGCTGGTATTATTAGGGCCACATTTAAGCTGACAATGTTCACCTTTTGATACAATGCTTTGCAAACAAGGGTCTGTGAGTTTTTCAAATTGACATGTAAATGATATAGTATTCCAGACTTCTGCTCTCTTAAGTTGCTACGCTTCCTTTATTTTAGATTTCATCTGCTGTATCATCTAGGATGGAGGGTCTCTTTTAATTAGATTCTATGTCAGGTCTCAAAACTACCTGCTCCCTCTCTCTCTCCCTCCTTTTTCTAGCTTTCCTGACTCTCTTTTTAAATCAAAGAAATGTAATGTAGCCAATCAGCAGAGAGCCTAAAAAGGAGAAATAAGAAGCAACAAGGGGCACCATTCACATTGAACACCCCCAGAGCACGACTTTACATGAAAAACAACAGGAATGGCGCTCCCTGGAGTTGTGTACCCACCCAGAGTACACTCCTTGACTGCATCACATGGTATATGTGGAGTCAAGATCCTGACTCTTAAGCCTCATTACAAACAGGCTGAGGCCAGAGTGGGTAGGAGGTGCAGATGATTGCTTCAAAACGCTGACATTGAGTAGTTTTGTCAAAGAAGAAATTGAGGGGTTTGATGGTGGCCACTGAGTTCAGGGTTGGTGGGTGGTGGCGCGTTTCTCAGAAAATCAGGGGCTGCACTTGGGCAAACAGGTGCATGGGCTAATTGTCAGCTCCCTGGCGCGGCTCGCTAGTCACTGGAGAGCAGGCTTGCACCTTAGGAGTTCTTTGAAATGTTCACTGATTTGATTGTTTAGCACCACCCACAAGGGGTTCTTAATTGCATTCCTAGAGCATTGGCTTTCTATGAAAATTACTTAAAACACAGCTTAAGTGTTAAATCTGAACTGTGTAATGTGCAATTGAGGGTTTGTATTTTATTTTATTTTATTTTTTTAAAATAACCTCACTCCTGGCTGCCTCCTTGTCGGAAGCTCTGACAGGTTCAGTGGGAAATCTTGGGGCTGGCGCACATTATAAGTTATCTCCTGCAGGGTTGGCAGGTGTGAGCTATGTCAAATAAATTTATTACAGTCTGTGCTAATAATGAAAATTATAGAAAAGCTAGATGAAAGTGCTCTACAGCCAGCTAATTTGAAGCTACCTTACTAGACAATAACAAGCTCCTAACAGTTTTTCCTTTTTTTAAAAAACACTAATTATGCTTAATGTTCCCTGTCGCATTAGCTTTCATGGTAATTATATTTCAAAACTTTTGCAATTAGGGTGCAGTTAATATTGTGGAATATTGCAATTATTTTTCATTGTGACACCTCTATTGAAAGCTGGTGGTATAATGATCACATTGTTCAACTAAATCAGAACTGTGGAAATATGGCAAATGAACCAATTACACATTATTATTTCTAATTACAGATAATGTCATTTTCTCCACTTTTGTCCAAAAGAATTTCTCAAACACAGATATCCCAAATTCTCCTATTTGTAAAGACTGCCTCGTTTTCTCATCCACATGCTGGTATATTCTCATATTAGTGCCTTGGGTGCTAAATTTAAAAAGGTCTCATAGGGATTTCCTGAATTTTCTTCCTCTACCCCCAGCCCCTCCTGTGGAGTTTTTAAGCCAGATGCTCTCATTGAAAAATCTCAGCCTTAGCCCAGTTAACTGACAGCATACCACTGTTACGAGCTGGTATGAATTTAGCTTCTCATTATCATCTTTCATGATGGCTCATTTTTATTCATTCAACAGGTCTAACCTCCCGTCCCAGTGAAGAGTCATTCGCGGTAACTCCATGTATCCTAAATGCCTTCTAAATAGTGCCTATTTCTGCACTTTTCCAGTCACAAAAGAATGAAGTTGAAAGTTGATTTTTTTTTTTTTTTTGAGACAAAGTTTCATTCTTGTTGCCCAAGCTGGAGTATAATGGTGCAATCTCGGCTCACCACAACCTCCTCCTCCTGGGTTCAAGTGATTCTCCTGCCTCAGCCTCACAAGTAGCTGGGATTATAGGCATGTACCACTACGCTGGCTAATTTTGTATTTTTAGTAGAGACAGGGTTTCTCCATGTTGGCCAGGTTGGTCTCAAACTCCCAACCTCAGGTGATCCACCTCCCTTGGCCTCCCAAACTGCTGAGATTACAGGCATGAGCCACCGTGACTGGCCGAAAATTGATTTTTTAGACTACCTGTGTATTTCTAAGTGTCTGAAAACAGAATAGACACTGAGAGAGGGTTTCTAGGAAACAGTCACGTTTGCATTTGGGGGGGTTTCTTTCTTTTTACCTCTAATTTTTCTACCTACAACCACCCTAGTAATAATTGCAACCGTGAGATCATTTATGGACTCAACATTTCTGATCACGTGTTTTATGAAATGCTGTCTGACTTTATCCTACAACCATGTCCTGAAACATACATGTCAGTTTTACAGATAAAAAACCTGAAGCTTAGAGTTGTCCAAGATTACACCTAGTCTGTGGCTATTACACTGAGAGAAAGAAGCTCTTTTGACTCAACCACAAACCCTGAAGTTAAAGTGACCAGCTGTCCCTCTTGCCCAAGCCTGAAGGGTTTCTGAGATGAGGCATTTTCAGTGCTAGCCCCAAGACAGTCCCCAGGGAACTGGCAGGGTTGGTCACCCTCCTTACAGATTAGGTTAACTTGTCTGTGAACTGGGAGTCATAAAAAATGTTTTATACCTTGGGCTTTCCTGAAGTTCTGAGTTTTCTGAATACAAGACAGAGACACAGAGGGAAACAGAAAAAAATAAATAAAAAGCTGGCTTTAATCACTTTCTGCTGCTGTTTTCTGATTAGCACATCTGTGGAGCAGGGCTGGGCGGTGTAACTCATACAAACATGCAAGCTCGATCAGTATCCAGTGTGTGGTAGGGACTCTGTAATTATTATTATTGTGAAATAATATTACTAATATTAATAGTTGATGTTTACAGAGCCCTTATTGAATTACTTTGCTCGTTAAGTGCATTTTCTCAATTAACACAGATATCAATGTACTGAGGAAAGCAGTGTTGTACTATCTTTATACCTGCTGTACTAATAAGAAAATCAAGACACAGAGTCTAGGTAATTGCTCACCATTGTCCGGGTAGGATGTGGGGTGGCAGATGGGGTTGCAGCTCTGATGATACTATAACCCATGCTTCTAACCACGTGGTACACTTTGGTTAATCCAACCCCTTGGTGGTGGTGACTCTCCAAGAGTTCTAAGACAAAGTATCTAATTTAGGGGAAGCAATATTCTGTTTTCCTGCCTGGAGGGCATAAATAGGCACCTATTTTTCTGCTTGCCAATAATCACAAGACAGCAGACAAGCTTCCAGGCTCATAGCAATGCTCGGAATTTCTCTGTCATCTGGTCCAGATTAAACTGACCGCTCAGATGAATTACTTTTTTTTTTTTTTTGAGGCGGAGTTTCGCTCTTGTTACCCAGGCTGGAGTGCAATGGCGCGATCTCGGCTCACCGCAACCTCCGCCTCCTGGGTTCAGGCAATTCTCCTGCCTCAGCCTCCTGAGTAGCTGGGATTACAG
>CAUYOR010140639.1:0-14991 GCA_963573925.1 Callimico goeldii | reverse complement strand
AGAAAGAAAGAAAGAGAAAAGAAAGAAAATTTTAAATTCCGGTCTTTGGAGGCCAAGATGGGTGGATCGCTTGAGCCCAGGAGTTGGAGACCAGCATGGGCAACATGGTGAAACCACGTCTCTACAGTAAAATACAAAAATCAGTTGGACGTGGTGACTTGTGCCTGTAGTTCTAGCTACCAGGGAGGCGGAGGTGCGAGGATTGCTTGAACCTGGGAGGTTGAGGCTGCAGTGAGTCCAGGTCGCATCACTGCACACCAGCCTGGGTGACAGAGCAAGACTGTAACTCAAAACAAAGAAAGTGTAAAATGCCGTCCGTGTCCGCACTGCTCTAGGCCCTCTCTGGAAGTCTCCTTCTGTGAAGGACTTGCCTCCTGGGTCTTGCCACCTGCCCCTGCCCCTGGGGGCATTGTGGCATGTGGGTGCCAGTGAGTGCTGTGTCATGAGGAGGTGTGTGGCGTGGGTGGCCATGCTTTGCACACATATGTTGCCTGTGGCTTCCGGCCTCAGGTGTGAGGCAGGCTTCCGTGCAGGCTCCCTCCAGTCTCAGGCATTGCGCCCCAGTCAGGGGCCTCTGTCCAGAGCCATTTTTGCTCAGCTTCTGGCTCTTTCTGAAGACATGCAGTGAAGCCCCCTCCTCAGTGGCACTTGCCACTCCCTTATCCAGCGGGAGCTGCTGGAAGACTTGGAGGTGGAGAGGTGTGGAGGTTGTTTGAGTTGGTTTTAGGCTGAGGCTCAGATCAGACATTTTGGGGACATTCTGTGGAGTCTATGCCCTGAATGAGAGGTGCTGGCTCACCTTTGTAAGCCCCTGGGGGCTTGGGAGCACCCCATGTAGGATGGAGGCCTGCTAGTACCCCCTCCATGCGGCCGGACCACCTCGGCCCCTTCAGGATGGGCTCTGGCCCTGTAGAAGGTGGGAACGGCTCAGTGTCCACTCAGGAACAGGCTGGGGTCCAGCTCTGGCTTCAAGGGAACTGACCACTGTCAGTCACAGGCCTGTCTGACCCATGTGTCCACAATGGGCCCCCCCATGACCAGTCTGCCGGTGAGGTGATGGGCGGAGCCTGTCCCAGGGGGGTGATTGGATTGACATTTGGACACTTTATTTGGAAGGTGCTAGGAGTCACTGCCAGGCTCAAAGAATGGGGAAGGGGTGGACAAGACACTGGAGAAGCACCAGGAGGAGACATGAAGGGGGGAGGGGAGGAGACACGAATGGGGAGAGGGGAGGAGACACGAAGGGGGGAGGGGAGGAGACAGGTGCAGGGAAAGGCGAGCAGACCCAGGTGCAAGGGTGGAGAGCAGGGGACTGGGGGATGACTGCCACTTAACTAGCCTCATGGTGTCACTTACTGAGCCTCAGTTTCTCCTTCTGAATTGAGGGGCAAGAGATGACCTCTAAGGACCAGCAGCCCTGCTATGAGGCCATTGTGATGGGAAGGCCTAGAGGAATCCCACCCTTCTAGTGTCCTCCATCCATCCCCTCCCTCTGCTCAGCTTTGCAGCTCCGTGGGGTGCAGTGAGTCCCAGGCTGTACACCTGGGCAGTCATGTGGCGGGGACTCTTATGTGAGGAGGGGAGCTCAGCCACATGTGCCAGCTGTCAGCCAAACTGAAGGTGAAGGGAGCAAACAAGGCTTATGTCTGAATACAAGGTCTTCCACCCACCCCTGGAGGCGGCATGTCAGGATTCTCCCGAACAGAGAATCTGGGTTCTGTTCTAATGGGGACTAGAGCATGGCCACTGTCATTGTAGCTTCAGAAATGTTTAAAGTATTTGTCTTTCTTGATCACTGGAAGAGGCAGAAAAAAAAAAAAAGGCAGTAAAAAATGAGGAAGGACTCAGTTTTGCACAGTCTAACTCTGTGTTCCCCTGAGGGTAAACTGGAAATGAAATATGAATACAATGAATACAGGACTTCTAGGTGTGAGCCATTGAGCCATTTCAGTGTGTCAAGACACTTGCTCTCTAACCCTTCTTTGCTTTTTGACAGTAATCGGATTGCTGGACGGCTTGTCTTTTAAGACCTAAGTACGGACAATAAAAACAGCCCTTCGACAGGGAAAATAACCTTCCATTCTATTTTCTACTGAGCAGAGAGGAAAGAACATCAGCTGAGCCAGGGGGGGTTATCAAGTTGCAGGATGCCCCTGTGTATCTTGTGAGATTCAGTTTGCTTTAAACGTTTTCACAGATCATATGGTTACTTTTGTATATACTTTTGTTTGTATAACTTGGAATTATTTTTCTGCTACTTTTTTTATTTTAAACATGTCCTTGGTATGTAGTATAAGGTTTGAGGTTGTTGTTTTTTTAATAATTTGAAACATAGCATTTTTAAAGGTAATTTTGTTCATTTACATTTATTGTTATGTTTTGCTAGCTCTGCTGTCTGTTTTGCTTCTTTTTGTTTTTGTTATAATTTGATTTCCTAAGTACTTGTGGTTTTAGGTTGACCTGTGCTTTGCTCCATGTATCTTTCATTTTAGATTTCTTAGAGCTTATCGAACTTCTTTCTTTCTTGCTCTGTCACCAGGTTGGAGTGCAGTGGCATGATCTCGGCTCACTGCAATTTCCGCCTCCTGGGTTCAAGCCATTTTCCTGCCTTGGCCTCCTGAGTAGCTGGGATTACAGGCTCGAACCACCACACCTGGCTAATTTTTGTATTTTTAGTAGAGACAGTGTTTCACCATGCTGGCCAGGATGTTCTCTATCTCCTGACCTCATTATCTGCCCACTTCAGCCTCCCAGAGTGCTGGGATTACAGGCATGAGCCACTGTACCCAGCCCTCAAACTTGTTTTTCTTAATCTAAATCTTCTAATAGCTAACCAGCTGGAAATTCAAGTGTTCTTATTTCTGTAGATTGCCATATATAGCTATCACAAAGCAGAGGAACTTTGGACTTTATTCTAGAAGCATCTTAAGCTGTTGGTTTCCTACTTCTGCTTGCTCTCTGCCCCTCATGCCCTGGGGCTCAGGCTTGAGAAATGCATTAATTCTCAATTCTCCTTTCTGGCTTTTCCATCTAACTTGTATTCTTTCACTGCACTCATCACATATACTTAGTAACACACTATAGTAGGGGGGCACAGAAGGGATCTAAAGGGTGTTTTGTATTCCAGGCAGGTCTCTCCAAGCCCAGCCCATGAGCCTTATCTTCAAAAAGTAAAATAAAATAAAGCTAATATACTGAGGAATGAATGAGAGCATGAGTGAGGCGTTCCTGGCACGTATCGGCTGCTTGATAAAAATTAACCTCCCCTCCTCCACCTTGGTGGTGTTCTCAGTGGCTTCGCCCACGAAACGCTTTCTTTTTATAGTTAAACCTGACCTTGAGGGTGTTCCTGGGTTCATCATTCTTGGCAGTATGGCGACTTTTTTGTTTTTTAATTAATAAAACGAACATTTTAATTTATTTATTTAGAGACTGACCTCTCTCTGTCACCCAGGCTGGAGTGCCATGGCGTCATCTCGGCTCACTGCAACCTCCGCCTCCTGGGTTCAAGCAATTCTCCTGCCTTAGCCTCCCGAGTAGCTGGGATTACAGGCATGTGCCACCATGCCCAGCTAAGTTTTGTATTTTTTAGTAGGGGTGGGGTTTCACCATGTTGGCCAGGCTGGTCTCGAACTCCTGACCTCAGGTGATCTACCCGCCTCGGCCTCCAAAGTGCTGGGATTACAGGCGTGAGCCATTTTAAAGTGTACAAGTTTACAATTCTGTAGCTTTTGATACATTCACAGTGTTGTGCAACCCCCACCCTATCTGGTTCTTTTCATCTCCCCAAAAAGAGGTGGTGACTCAAGATGCCAGCTTTGGCATTAACGGGACCTCTGGTGCGTGACTTCGGTCAAGCATTGCAGTCTCCAGCTTTTGTTTTCCTATCTTTAAAGTGAAAATAATGCCGATCACCTTTAAAATAAGGCCTTATTTTAACCACATTATTTTCAGTTAAAGGCCTTTTTAAAAAGAACTCGACGGAGGTATAATGTATACACCACAAAACCATCTCATCCTACGTGCACTCGTTCGCACCCATCACCACATTCCCAGTTTTAGAACGTCTCTAGTATTTCCTGTTCCCATTTCCAGCTCCTTGTAACCGAGTCTGCTTTCTGCCTCTACGGGTTTGCCTTTTTAGACGTTTATACAAATGGTAGCTGACCGTCCATGGTCTTTATGCCTGGCTCTTGGACTCAGCATCCTGTTTTCGAGGTTCATCCATCTTGCTGAGTGAGGCAGCGCTTCATTCCTCTGTGTGGCTGAGGAGGGTTCCTTTGTGTGGATGGACTGTACCGATAATCCACTCCTCAGTTGATGGACATAGGGGTTGTTTCCATTTCCATGATTCATATTTGCTACTGTGTGTCATTAGCAGTGCCATGGCACTGTGCTGGTACACAGAAGTGCATAATAATTGTGGTTGGACGGGCGTGGTGGCTCACACCTATAATCCCAACACCTTGGGAGGCCAGGGCGGGTGGATCACTTGAGGCCAGGAGTTCGAGACCAGCCTGGCCAACACAGTGAAACCCTGCTTCTACTCAAAATAGAAAAATTAGCCAGGCATGGTGGCGGGCGCCTGTAGTCCCAACTTCTCGGGAGGCTGAGACATAAGAATGGCTTGAACCCTGGAGGCAGGTTGCAGTGAGCCGAGACCGAGCCACTGCACTCCAGCCTGGGCGAGAGGCTTTTCTCTCAAGAAGAAAACAAACTATTGGTCATTGTTTATGTTATTTCCTTACTTTTTTTGTTTGAATGTGGATGATTTTTGTGGGTTTGATAGCTTTTTTTGTCAGGCTATTATCCTCCTGAAATGTTCTTTATTAAAGTCTTAGGATTCACATATGGTGATAATTGTGTATCATCGTGACTTAGGGCCATCTCATAAGCCAGGTCACCTGCTTCACTCATTCATGCCACACGTGTTTACGGAGTGCCCCATGGGGGCCAGGCCTGCAGGCTGTGGGTGAGACCTGTGTACCCCAAGAGGAGACAGTGACTGCATCTGTTTTGCTCAGCCCTGTAGCCCCACAGGCTGGCATGGTATTTATTGAATGAAGCGCAGCCTCCACCTTCATGTAATTCGATGCGAGTGGAAAGCCCATGGCAGACCCAGGGCTGGAAGCTCCTGTGTCATTAGGAACATTGGTGGCCGAAGCTTGCTGGTAACAGCTGGCGAGAGCGAATTACGCCTGTCTAGTTCCACCTCCATGTATGGTGACATCACTTTGATAGGCTGACATCAGCCACCGTGGGAATATTAACACCATGGAAATGGGCAAAAGCCACCAATCAGAGTTTTGTCCTCCCTTCCCCTCCCCTCCCCTCCCCTGCCCTCTTCCTTTTCTTTTCTCTTTTCTTTTTTTCTGAGTGCCTAGTTTTAAACATTTACCAGCACACCCACCTGCCTTTCCAACCTTGTAACCTATTATTCTCCTGACAAGATGTTTTTTTACAGGTGAGGAATTGAGGCACAAAGAATTGAAGGGACTTGCCCAAGGTAATGCAGCCAGAATTCAAGCCCTGGCTTCCTCGGGCTGTCCCCACGGTGATGGGAAGACACAGCATCACCTCTCCCCCATTCCATCCTCCCTAGTCAGATTCTTCTGCCAGACAACCCTGCTGCTGGATTGCATTTCCATCCCTCGTCAGTGTGTTCCTGAGCCACCCTCACATCCTGTCCTTTCCTTCTCAATAGGAACGCTGTGTTTTCCTTTGTTCTTGCAGAATTTCGCTAAGGAGTTTGTGATCAGTGATCGGAAGGAGCTGGAGGAAGATTTCATCAAGAGTGAGCTGAAGAAGGCGGGCGGAGCCAACTACGACGCCCAGACGGAGTAACCCCAGCCCCCCTCCCTGCCAAAGTCATCTGCCTGCTCCCCAGGGGAGGGGACCGCCGGCCTCAGCTACCAGCCCACCAGCCCACCAGGGAGAAAAGAAGCCATGAGAGGCAGCGCCCGCCACCCTGTGTCTGCAGCCCCCTCCTTCCTGCTTCCCTTACAGCCCCGCGGTGTCTCATCTCACGACGCTCATGGAACCTCTTCCTTTGATCTTTTTTCCTCCCCTCTTTTTTGTTCTAAAGGAAAATCATTTTGATGCAAGGTCCTGCCTGCCGTCAGATCCGAGGGGCCTCCTTCAGTGACCCCTTTTCCTGGAGTTTCTGTTACATGCGACGAGGTCCGCCTAGGGGGATCTGCACGGCCTCACGTTGCTTCCAGAGCCAGGGCCTGTTTTGCCATCTTGGTTTTCTTGGGCCCCTGTTCCTGCGCACCACTCGGGCAGCTGGGCCAGGAGCTGCGCCCGGTGCCTGCAGCCTTCATAAGCACACACGTCCATTCCCCAGTCAGACCCAGACCTCCTAGAATCTGCCCCAGCCTCCCTCCTCCCACCTCCATCCAGAGTTGCCTAAGTTGCATGTCTGGCAGAGGCAGGATTGCTTGGGGGCGAGGTCAGGGCTGGCTCAGACCGAATAAGGAGAGAAAATTTGCCTTAAAACTTGCCTGGCAGTGGCTTTACTGCACGGTCTGAAATCACCTGTTCCCACCCTCTTGACAGACATTTCCTTGTGACACAGAGAAGGGCAAAGGTCTGAGCCCAGAGTTGATGGAGTATTTCAGGGTTCAATTCAGGGGCTCCCAAAGCCATGAGGCTGTTAGGGAGAGAGGCCCAGGGTGGGGACTGGGAATTTAAGGATTGCTGGGAATGGACCCTTTAGGTTCTGGAAGCGTCTGTGCAAGCTGCCAGGGTGGTTCAGGCCGCAGGGCTGCTCCACTGAGCTGGGAGCTGAGCAAAGCCCTGGTCACGTAGGCTTCAATCCTACGCCCGCACCACACACTCAAAAGGACCGTTGTCTTTTGTTTTTAAAGAAAGATGAGAGTGGCTTGGTTCTTCATGAGCACATCTGATATAGCTCTTCTTCTTTTTTCCTTGCTCATTTCGTTTTGGGGAAGAAATCTGTACTGCGTTGGGGTTGTGAAGAACATCTCTGCACTCAGTTGACAGAAATAAATGTTTTTTTGTTTTTCAAAAAACAGTTTGGTTTCTGATTTGTCCTACAAAGTTCTTTAGTTTGCTGTAAAAACAAAGGCAGTCATCATCACACTCAGATTTCACAGGCGTTTGCGGAGTGGCTGGGGCTGGCCCTTTCATGTTCAGGAGTTTATTTAATTCTTAGTGACCATAAGAAACAGGTGGTGCTTCTGTCCCTATTTCCTGAAAACAGGCTCAGAGGGACTCATTCACCCAAGGTCACCCAAATAGAAAGTGGCAGAGCTGGGCTCACTGCAACCTCCACCTCCCAGGTTCAAGAGATTCTCCTGCCTCAGCCTCCACACTAGCTGGGATTACTGGCACCTGCCACCATGCCAGGCTAATTTTTGTATTTTTAGTAAAGATGAGGTTTCAGCTTGGCACAGTGGCAGTATCGTAGCCAATGAGGTTTATCTGTGGCGCCATTATTGCTAATTGAAAACTTTTCCCAATACCCCACCTTGATGACTTGCAATATAGTCAGCATTGGCAATTTTTGACAGTCTCTATGGAGACTGAATTTAAAAAAAAAAAGGGGTTTTGCCATGTTAGCCAGGCTGGTCTCGAACTCTTGACCTCAGGTGATCTGCCCACCTCGGCCTCCCGAAGTGCTGGGATTATGGGTGTGAGCCACTGTGCCCGGCCAGAGCTGGAATTTAAACTGAGATCTCTAGACACCCCTGGTGCTGTGGCTTTTGAGGGGAGTGGGGAGGCCACAGATTGGGGATCGTGATGGGACCACAGGCTGTGCTGCTTTTTGAGTGGCCAGAACTCCCGTCTGCCTTTTCAGGAAAAGCCAGGAGAAAGTATCTCCCTCACTGGCTGTGACATCCTTTCTGATGTTATCCTCCAGCTGAAAAACTGGACTTCCAGCACACCGTACCCTGTGGGAACCCAGAATCAGGCCAGAGGAGTTTGAAACACAGACAGCTGGGCTTGAAGGAGCTGAGTGTGGAGCCGGGAGGGTGCGGGGGAGAGGGCAGAAGCCAGACTCAGAGCAGGAAGGAATCCTACAAGGTGCAGGCAAGGCCCTGATCATGCTGCCCAGGGAAGCATGTGGGACATAGGTCACCACCACCCCCAGCCCCAGCCTGCCCTCATCTGCATCTTTGAAAACCCAGAGGAGGCTTCCATTCTAGCCACATGTGGGTTCTAATTTCTGCTCAACTGTTCACAGCTGTGTGGCCTTAGGCACATTAGTTAACCTCTCAGCCTCGGTTTCCTCATCTGCAAAATGGACAACATTGCCTACATTTAGAAAACCTTAAGGAGCAGTGAGGATTGTGCATGCAAAGGGTGTCTGTCGGGGCGCGGTGTTCTTACCTCACACCTGCCACCGGTCTTGTTAGCTAACAAGCTAAACTAGGTCTGCTCCCAGTGCACGGGTTTGAGCTACGGTCAGAACGTGGGCTCCGTAGGCACGTGACTTCACTGGTTATTCCCGCCCAGCAAGCCTCCCATCCTCTTATGGAATCTCCTGGTTGGCCAAGCCCTCTGCCAGGCTCGCTGCCCACCTCACTGCCTGCCCTGAAGCAGACTAGAAAGAATGAGCAGCTCTCAGATCTGCCCCTAGGCCTGTGGTTTCACCCCTGACTCTGAATTAGGTTCACTGGGAGCTTTGAAAATACAGATGAGGCCTCCCTATTCCTATTCCAGACCAATGAAATCTGAGTGCCAAACTCAACAGACACCAGCTTTTCCTTTCCAGACGGCTGCAGAAGTGGCCCCGATCCCGGGCAGGAGGGGCTGGGAGGGAGGCCCGAATCTCCTCCAGTGGGTTCCTCTTGTGAATGGAATATTTGTTTTTGTTTTGTTTTGAGACAGGATCTCACTCTGCTGCCCAGGCTGGAGTACAGTGGCATGATCACAGCTCACTGCGGCCTCCATCTCCTGGGCTCAGTCGATCCTTCTGCCTCAGCCTCCTGAGTAGCTGGGACTGCAAGTACACCACCATGCCCAGCTAATTTTTCTATTTCTTTTGCAGATAGGAAGTCTCCCTATGCTGCCCAGGCTGGTCTGAAACTCCTGGACTCAAGCAATCCTCCCACGTTGGCCTCAGAGTGCTGGGCTTATAGGCGTGGGCCACTGCACCCAGCCATGAGTGGAATCTTGAAGGGCAAGTGCAGACAGAGGTTTATTGAGCACCTACTACGTGCCAGGCACTGTTCTAGGTATGGGGATTTGATGCTGAACAAACTCAGACAGCCCCCACCTTCAAGGAGGCTGAGTCCAGCAGGGATGACGGATATTAACTAGCTTGTCCCAGCAGAGGTTGTGTGTTTCCAGAGGAGGGTAAGTTTCCTTCTGAGAAAAAAGCCCAGGTTCCATGAGAGAAGATCACAAAGGCCCTGGATCTGGCTGGGGTATCAGGGAGGGCTTCCCTGAGGAGGTGGGACCTGAGCTGAGAACACAGGGAGACGAAGGAAGGAACAGGAAAGCGGAGACACAGGCTGCATGGAACCTTTGCCCCCAGGTGAAGCAGGGTCCGAAGCAGCTTGTTCGTGTGTCAAGGAGCTTCACTTTAACTCGGAAACTGCAGCCTGGGCCCTTGCTGGGAATCCCGAGGGACCCTGAGACCACGGAAGGCAGAGAAGCCCTGCTTTTTGTTTTTTTCTTTAGTGATGGAGTCTCGCACTGTCGCCCAGGCTGGAGTACAATGGTGCAGTCTCGGCACTGCAGCCTCCGCCTTTTGGGTTCCAATGATTCTCCAGCCTCAGCCTCTCCTGTAGCTGGGATTACAGGTGCCTGCCACCATGCCCGGCTAACTTTTGTGTTTTTAGAAGAGGCGGGGCTTCCCCATGTTGGTCAGGCTGATCTCAAACTCCTGACCTCAAGTGTTCCACTCTCCTCAGCCCCCCAAAGTGCTGGGATTACAGGCATGAGCCACCACACCTGGCCAAATAAATTCTTAAGTCATAAAAATAAGGGAAAAATATTGTTTGGAGCTTCTTTTTTCTTCAGGATTATGCCTTAATTTTGAGCCTTTCCTTGCCCATCAGAGCAGTTCATCCTAAACTGAAGAGCAGCTCACCTCCCCAGCTGCAGCTCCGTGCAAACTTGTTGCTACCCCTTGCTGCCCCCTCCTAGCATCTTGTGGTCAAGGGCAAACCTCCGGCAGGGCTGGAGGGGCTCTGCGTGTCCCTCCAGCCAGGACCTCGTCCACCTTCCTCCTCCCATGCCGCATCCGGGCCCTGACATCCTTCCTCTGCTTTTCCCTCTAGAGGGACTGGTCTCTGCTGCTCTGCCTCTTCTAGAGGGTTCCCTGTGCCCTGTGAAGTGGGCTGAATGATGGCTCCCAAAAGATCTGTGTCCCAGAACCCGTGAATGTGACCTTATGTAGAAAGAGGGTCTTTATAAATACAAAGATCATCCTGGATTTAGGGGGGCCAGTAAACCCCACACAGGCACCACAGGGAGATTTGAGACAGAGACAACACGTAAGAGAGATGAGACACGAGAGAGACGGCCTCGGGAAGACAGAGGCAGAGACGGGAGTGAGGCCGCTACGAGCCTGGAGCCACCAGCACCCGGAAGAGGCAGGAAGGAGCCTCTGGTAGTCTGATTTTTGACTTCTGACCTCTAGAATCGTGAGAGAATATCTTTCTGTTAAGCCCCCGGTGTGGTGACTGGCCATGGCACTCATGGGGACTGAATACGCCTCTTCTCTCCCTCCTCCAGTTGCTTCTCCCCTCCCCGACTAACTGTGCACCTCTCCGGGGCAGATGCCCCATCCCAGTGCCTGGCGTGAGGCCCCACACACAGTAGGTGCTCAATAAAGTGGTCGGTAAGTCAGCTTCAGTGGAGTTCCCCAGCCTGAAAGTGGAGGAGGTGGGGCCCTGCCCAATTCTTCGAGCCCCACACAGTGTCCATACCTGCTCAGATGGCACTCACAGAGTGCCTGATGAGCTAGGCACCGAGACCAGGGCCTGCCCGACTTTCTCCGTGTGGTGCTGGCTGTGCCCTAGAGCCGGCCCTGGAGGGCAGCTGTCCTGGGCCCCTGTCCACCTGTCCAGCTCCTCCACCCTAGAGCCAGCCCTGGAGGGCAGCTGTCCTGGGCCCCTGTCCACCCGTCAGCTCCTCCACCCCAGAGCCGGCCCTGGAGGGCAGCTGTCCTGGGCCCCTGTCCACCTGTCCAGCTCCTCCACCCTAGAGCCGGCCCTGGAGGGCAGCTGTCCTGGGCCCCTGTCCACCCGTCAGCTCCTCCACCCCACCGGCTTGACCCCATTACCCTGAGTCCTCCTCCCTGTAATCGTCTCTGAGTCTTAAGATACCACTGCCAGGAGGGGGCTGGTGCAGGCTTGCAGAGGCCTCACTCCAATCTCTGCAGGCTGCTTCAGGCCTCGGGCTCTGCCAGGTGCTCCCCAGGTGGCAGGTGTGGGACTCTGGCTCCCTCTGGATGGGGCAGGAGAGGCCGGTGTTGCCCTGAGGCTGAAGGCACAGCGGCGGGTCTGGGGCAGGGGCTGCTCTGTCTGCCTGTACTGGGAACTGGTGGAGGGAGCTGCCTTGCAACTGGGGGACAAGGGAGTAAAGAGGCCCCCGTGGGCTAGGAGCTCTGGCTCACGACTTTGGGAGCCGGAGGCAGGAGGATTGCTTGATCCCTGGAGTTCGGGTCCAGCCTAGGGAACAAAGAGAGACTTTATCTCAGGGAAAAAAAAAATACAGACGGGATCTTGCTATGTTGTCCAGGCTGGTCTCAAAGTCCTGGGCTCAAGGGATCCTCCAGCTTCAGCCTCCCAAAGTGGTGCGATTATAGGCGTGAGCCACTGTGCCCGGCCAGAAACCCCATCTCTATGAAAAATAAAAATAAAGTTAGCAGGGAATGGTGATGTGTGTCTGTGGTCCCAGCCACTCAGGAGCTGAGGGGGAGAATTGCTTGAGTCCAGGAGGTCAAGGTTGCAGTGAGCCATGAACGTGCCACTGAACTCCAGCATGAGCAACAGAGCAAGACCCTGTCTCAAAAAAAAAAAAAGGAGAAATGCCCCTTTGAACTGAAGGCTAAAGTCCCTGGGTTATTTCTGGTAAGGCTGAGAGAATGAGAGCAGGCATTGAATTCTTTCTCCTTGGCTCGTCTCCAGCAGTTCTTATGTCCAGTGTCACTGCCGAGGACAGGCCATGCCACTGTGTGTGCAGGCGAGACAAGCTGTGAAGACTGATAAATCCCGAACCTGAAGGCAGGTGTAAAAGGCAGCTTACAAAGTGATGGCGGCACAGCGATAACACTTGTGCTAAATTTCTAAACAAAATCCTCAGCCCTTGGCTATGAGCGCTTCCACCTGAGCAGAGGTACCTCCGACACAATGAGAACGAGAGGTAAGCCCTGGGAGGAGGGGGAGGAGGGCAAGTCAGCGCTTCCGTGGAGCTTTGGTGTGTCTGAGTGTATATATTTTTAAAAGAGCTGAAGGACCCAGTGCAGTGGCTGACGCCTGTAATCCCAGCACTTTGGGAGGTCAAGGCAGGCAGATCACGAAGTCGGGAGTTCGACATCAGCCTGACCAACATGGTGAAATCCTGTCTCTACTAAAACTACAAAAATTAGCTGGGCGTGGTGGCGGGCACCTGTAGTCCCAGCTACTCAGGAGGCTGAGGCAGGAGAATCGCCTGAACCTGGGAGGCGGAGGTTTCGGTGAGCCGAGATCACACCCCTGAACTCCAGCTTGAGCGACAGAACGAGGCTGCATCTCAAAAAAAAAAAAAAAAAAAAACAGCTGAAGGAAATAACTAAGACGTTAGCATCTGGGTGACACACCTCACGGATGCTTATAGTAAGACGTTAGCATCTGGGTGGCTCACAACTTTGGGAGGCCGAGACACAGGAGGATTGAGTGAGCCCTGTAATTTCAGAGCAGCTGAGGGAACAAAGGGAGACTACCTCAGGGGAAGAAAAAGACAGGGTCCTGCTATGTTGTCCTGGCTGGTCTCAAGCTCCTGGGCTCAAGTGATCTTCCAGCTTCGGCCTCCCAAAGTGGTGGGATTATTACCTTCAGCCAAGGGGTAGGTGGAAAGTAGAGAATTTTCCCTGTTTTTCTGTTTGGAGTATTAAAGTTTAGAAATGCTTTTTAAACAAGGTGGATGTACATGTGGTGCATCCTCCAGTCAGAGGGAGGAATGTTGAGCTGCTCCCCGGAGCAGGTGATTTGGTTTACGGTGCACCTGGCGGAAGGGTGGGCCGCTGAGAAGAAAGCAATCGTGTTCTTATAGAGGGTCCGTGAAGAACAGAGACGACAGGTTGCTGCTCCCTGCGTTCTAAGGCTGAAGATTCAAACGCTACAATGCGGCTGGTTGCTGCTGAGAACCAAATTCTTTGAAAGGTCGAAACCGAATGGCCCCAAAAGCTCCCAGTGCCCTCCTGCCAGCTGCCTCATCAGCCCGGGGGCACCCACTGCCCAGGCCGTCATTTCCTGTCCCCGTCTCCGTCCCCAGCCTCCTCAGATGCCTTCCGCCTGGGTGCTGGCTGCAGCAGGGGAGCGTCTTACACACCTGTCCGGCTCCTCCAGCTCCTGGCCCAGTGCCTGGCAAACAGTGGGAGCCCAGTCGCTGCTGGCTTCATAGATGGATGCCACCTAAGTGAGCTCGCACCACAAAGAGACCAGCAATCCTTCAATCCCATCTCCAGGTCAGCTTTTAGAGCTGTGCTTCTCAAAGACCGCCCTTAGGAACCACCTACAGCAAAATCACCCTGCATATTTATTTACAAAAATGCAGATTCCCGGGCCCCCACTCCAGACTCAGGGAGTTTCAACCTTTGGAGATCGTCCCAGAACTACATTTTAAGCGAGTTTACCAGGTGATTCTTAGACATTCCTATGAAAATATCCTTACAGAGGATAGAGCCTAATGAGGCTTTTTTCCAGTGTTTGGAATGCGTGCTCTGGGGACCGAAGCACTAGCGACACCTGGACACTTGCTTGAACAGCAGACTCCACAAGCCCCATCCCGGGCACACCCAGGGCAGGCGGTAATCCGTGTTTGAGCAAACCCTCAGGACCATGCAGGAGCACGCTGGAGGTGAAAAACCATCGCTTTTGCCCACAACCCTATTCTCTTCCTTTTTACTAGAAAACAAAATTTGATTCCATTTTAGAAGAATTATCATCATTATTTTTTGAGACAGGTTCTCACTCTGTTGCCTAGACTAGAGTGCAGTGGCATGATCATGGCTCATGGCAGCCTTCACTGCTCAGACTCAAGCGATCCTCCCACTTCAGCCTTCCAAGTAGCTGGGACTACAGGCACCCACAGGCCACCACGCCCACCTTTGTGTGTGTGTGTGTGTGTGTGTGTGTGTGTGTGTGTGTGTGTGTGTGTGAATGTAGAAACGGGGTTTCGCCATGTTGCTCAGGCTGGTCTCGAACTCCTGGGCTCAAGCTATCTGTCTGTCTTGGCATCCCAAAGTGCTGGGGTTACAGGGGTGAGACACTGTGTCCCACCATTAGAAGAATTGTTGGAACAAACTTAATTTTTTTATTTTATAAGTATTTACATGACATCATGAAAAATACTGAAGAAAACACCTTATACTCTACATCTCTAAAGTCACTGCTGTCACATTTGGGGTACAGCTTTGTAGACTATGTTTTAACATTTTAAGCTCTGGGGTACACGTGCAGGACGTGCAGGTTTGTTACACAGGTAAATGTGTGCCATGGTAATTTGCTGCACCTATCAACCCACCACCTAGGTACTAAGCCCAGCATGCATTAGCTATTTTTCCTAATGCTCTCCCTCCCCTCTCCCTGAGGACTTTGTAATGCAGCATGTACATCTTTCTTTTCTTTTCTTTTTTTTTTTTGGATACAGTGACTCACTCTGCCACCCAGGCTGGAGTTCAGTGGCATTGCATTTCAACTCACTGCAGCCTTAGCTACTGGACTCCAGCAATCCTCCCATCTCAGCCTCCTGAGTAGGTGGGACTGCAGGCACGCTTCCCTATGCACAGCTAATTTTTTTTGTATTTTTAGT
>CAUYOR010140636.1:0-37132 GCA_963573925.1 Callimico goeldii | reverse complement strand
AAAAATTAGCTGGGCACGGTGGCACATGCCTGTAATCCCAGCTACTCGGGAGTCTGAGGCAGGAGAATTGCCTGAACCCAGGAGGCGGAGGTTGCAGTGAGCCGAGATCACGCCATTGCACTCCAGCCTGGGTAACAAGAGCGAAACTCTGTCTCAAAAAAAAAAAAAAATAAAAATAAATAAAATAAAATCCTATTGGAAGAGGAGTTGAGAGAGACAAGTATTTTCACCACAGTGTGGAAAGACAACAAACAGACTGCAGGGAAACATAGCAAGATGAAATCATTTAATATAAGCAGTAAGTGAACTTCAGCAGGCCCTGGTGGTATCACTGTATTAAGGTATAATACAATAACGGATTTCTATGATTCATTCAACAAACTACTACATTTGGGTACTCAATATATGTAGTAACCTAGGTGCAAGGAAGACAAAGATGACCAGGGTATGTTTTCTAACTCTAAAAAGTGTGCACACAGATGAATGAGACCGACACATAAATAATTTCCACTAGCAATGGGAAGGGTACAATGAAGAAAAATATGCATCTGAGCACGATAAGATATGAATATGTCATGAGAGAAAAGAAGACGACCAGCTAGCCCAAAGTGGGGAATTCAGGGAATGTATCTTAAAGGTCATCTTGCCCAAGATGAGTCTTGATGAGGATAAACAAAGAAAGATGGGGAAACAATTCAGAAAAATGGAATAGCCTGAGAAAGGCATGAAAGTATGAAACCTTGCATTGTGGATATAATATTTCTAGATCATAAAGAGACAAGTATGGGCTATGCATAAAGAGGTAGGTATGGTCCTCAATACTGAGAGTCTTCTATACCAGGTTAAGATGTGTAGTGTTTATTACATTGATCAATGGAAGCCACTGATAGGGATTAATTACTCTGGAAGCCTTAATGGAGGAGAAATTTAAAAGTGTATTAGGAAAGTAAGTTAGGGAACAATTGCAGTGGTTCCAGAGAGACATGATGAGGCCATTAATGAGAGAAGCAGTGATAGAGATGAAGAAGAGGGGTTATGTCTGAAAAATACTTTTCATACTATATTTAGATATGAAGGCTGAGACCAGGTAATAAATAAATGCTCTACTTCAGGGACAAAAATATGCCCTAGACAGCCCAATAGTATTGACTTTCTTGAGGTCATGATTGGGTCTATAGAAATTAATACATGTCTACAAGGAACTATAATATGAGGTAAGAGATGCTAAGTGTTGAAAGAAAGGCACAGACATGTGGCTATAGGAGTTAGAGGAAAGAAGCATAAATTCCAACTGAACATTTTAGGGAAGTCTTCATGGAAGAAGAGGCATGCAAGGCAGATCTTAAAAGACAGTTAAGATTTTGCCATGAGTTGATAAGAAGAAACAACATTTCTGATAAAAGGAGCATCCTGAGAAGAGACGCAGGATGAAAGACAGTGTCATTTAGAGCTAAAAACACAGTCTCTGGAGTCACAAAATTGGGACTAAACTTTGGCTCTGTCACATTATAATAATAATATTTGGGATAATTTAGTTTATACTTCAGAGCCTCTGCTCCTTGTTTGTACAACAGTTATAACTAACATTTATATTATGGGATTATTGTGACGATTTTTGTTATTGAAGTAGATTTATTGATTACAATGAAATTGACTTACCTCTGAGTTTTATACTTTCATGTGTTTTTACATCACTAATTAGCATCCTTTTTTCTTCAGCTTGGAGAATTCTCTTCAGCATTTCTTGTAAGACAGGTCTAATGGTGATGAACTCCCACAGCTTTTCTTTGTCTGCAAAAGTCCTTCTCTCTCCCTCATTTCTGTATGACTACCTTGCTTGGTTGACAGTTGTTGTTGTTTTCCTTTAGTACTTTTTTATTTTTCTTTTCCTTTATTAAAGAATTTATTTTAAACCTATTATACCATGCAGTATGTTCTAAACACTTACATATAACTTCCTAATAAGACAGAGCAAAGACAAGAGAGTTTATCTTATTAGAGACAAGATACACCATCACTTAGAGTCTTTGTCAAACACTGCATTTTCATTTTCATAATTTGACAAAGCATTCATGAAACAATCTGCAGACTAGTTTAAACAGGCAAATAACACCTGTAGGCAGACCGATTGTCCTAAGTTGTTTATTGTGTAGGGATTTTTACAAACTTTGTATTAGTAGTAACAGTAGAGCTGGAAAGCATTGTACCTTCTACAAGCTGCATAGCAAGAACCACCAATAGCATGGTGGAATTTATGGGCCTTTCTGAGGTCACGGCTTTCAGCCTGCAGACATCAGCCCAGGCATCTCCCTGTGCTTGTGAACTGGTTTGGTGATCCACTGAGTGTCAGAATCTTTTCTGATATCTCTATGGTATGGATCAATGAGGATAACCTTAAAAAATGTGTATGCAGAATCTTCACCAACCCACTAACAATTCAGTACTCTTAAAGCTCCACAGTGGTGTCCAGCTTACCCCTCTGCAGCGGATTGAAGGCTTTGAGCAAACTTTAGCTGGTTAACACCATAATGGACAGGCTTGCCATAAGTTGTACCCTTAGGAACTGGGCATTTTTGGCCACCATGGCACACACAAATCCTATATATAATGTAACCTTGCTTGGCCTTGTAGCCCAGTTGGCCTGCTTTATCAGGCCAGGTGGGGTGAGGAGCCCTTAGAGAGCAGAGAGCTGGTGGTACTGCCAGCAGCGGACCTTCAGGAGAAAGCACAAGCCATCAGACTACTTTTTCCTCCATAGCTCCTGGATGTATTTGTATGCATCCATCTTGGTTGTCTGATGGTTGCCACCAAACAGAAAGCCTCCTTTAGTACTTTGAATATATCATCTCACTTTCTCTTGGTCTACAAGGTTTCTGATCAAAAACTCACAGGTAGTCTTATGAGGGTTCCCATGTATGTAATTTTTGCTTTTCTCTTGCTCCTTTCAAAATTCTGTTTGTTTTTTAGTTTTGAGAGTTTGGTTTTATGACTTGGTGAAAATCTATTTACATATTTATTTATTTGCTACCTGGTAAGTTTATTGCTTTATCTGAAAAATCCTTATAGAAAATTACTTGATGTAGCTCTCAGCAGCCCACTACTAGGCTCTGAGGAAGCTTGCCTTCTTTTGAGTTTCTTAATATTTCTTCTGGGTAAGAGACATTTTGGGTTGGTTCCGCCTCTTCTTTTTAGCCTATTTCTTGGGTTTCTTCTCATAAACCAGGTTCTTTCATATAGCAGTATGAGCTTTCTTATACAACTCCTCCATTGGGTCTGGGGTTATGCTGTTCTTTATGTATTGAAGTAACTGTTTCTTGTAAGCAGCTTTGTCATCTTTTATTAGGTAACACATGTAATCTGCCACATTCTGGTGGGTGACATGCTTCTGATGTACGTCTGCATTAAATTCCTTGCTCTCGGAATCATAACTAGGAAATCATCTGATACTGTGAGGGATAGACAAGCCTCCATCCACAGCTCCTTTCAGGGCCCCAAAACCTTTATTACCAGTAGTAGTTCTGGTAATGCCTGCATCCAAATAGCAGATAATGGCACCCAGCTTGCCATCAGTGCTTATCACATTGTATTAATGTCTGGTCACCTCCACTTGACCTTCACAGATCTTGTCCATACCAAGCCTATCGAGAAGCCTGGGGACCAGCAGCCAACCAGTACAATACACTGCAGCATAATTTGTCAGGCCAACCTTTGCACCATATTTTGGCAGCTTGTGTGCAAAAGCTGCACAGACTATCATATCCCCTTCTATGAGGGCATAAGCAATCTGACAAATAATATCTGTTACACAAACTATCATCCTATATTTGGGTGTGTTGTATTTGTTTTTATCCTGTATCTCCAAGCATTTTCAAGCACAGTAATCAGTTTTACCCCTTCATTGTTTTCTAAATTTCACTTAGTACCTCTTAAAGTAGGCCTTATTCTTGACAACTTTAACAAGCCCCATCCTGTAGAACAGGGACCTGCATCTGCAGCTCGACATAAGACCTTAAAAAATTCTTTACATTTAATCTTCTGGGGGTTCTTTGGGCTTCAAGGATTTGGATGTTCATTTTTCTCTTCAAATTTGGGGAGTTATCTGTTACTATTTTTTAAAAATAAGCTTCCTTACCCTTCTTTTTCTATGATCCTTCTGGAATACTTCATCATGCATATACTGGCTCACATGATGGTGTCCTAAAATTTCTGTAGGCTTTTTTTACTCTTTTTTCTTTTTTTTTCTTCCATTTTCCTCCTCTGACTGGGAAATTTCAAATGACCTGTTTTTGAGCTCACTGATTCTTTCTTCTGCTTGATCATCTGCTATTGAAGCTCTCTATAAAACTTTTCAGATTGGTCACTGAATTCTATAGCTCCAGAATTTGCCTTTGGTCCTTTTCCATTGTCTGTATACCTTTGTTAAACATCTAATTTAGTTTGTATATTGTTTTCCTGATTTTTGTTTCTGTATTCTCTTGTAGCTCATGGGACTTCTTTAAGACTGTTATTTTGAATTATTTGTCAGGAAGTCCATAAATTTCCATTCTTTAGAGTCAGTTACTGGTGCTTTGTTTCTTTGGAGGTGTCATGTTGACCTGATTGTTCATGTTATTTGTGGCTGTGCATTGGTGTTTGCACATTGGAGAATGTAGGCGCTTATTCTAGTCTTTTTGTTGTTGTTCTTTAAGTTCTGGGGTATATGTGTAAATCTTGCAGGGTTGTTGCATAGGTACACACATGCCATGGTGGTTTGCTGTCTCCAACCCCCATCACCTACCTCAGACATTTCTCCCAGTGTTATCCCTCCCAATCTCCCTGACCCCACCCCCACTGTCCCTGTCCCTCCCCTAGCCCACAACCCCCCAACATACCCCAATGTTGTTCCCCTCCCTGGAATGTAGGCACTTATTCTAGTCTTTAGAAACTGGATCATCAGGAGCCAACTGGAAGCCTAGATCCACAAGAGCTGACCTGATTCTGGGGCAGGCCTTGAACCTGAGTCTGCCAGGGCTAGCCAGGACCATAGGCCACTAGAGTCAGCCTGGCAGTGGGGCAGGCCTGAAGTTTCAGACAAGTCTGGAGCTTGAGTCTTTGGGGGCTGTCCCAGCACTGGGGTAAACATGAAGGCTGAGTCTGTGGGAGCTGGTCCACAGCCTGGGGGTGCTGGGGCTGGCCTGGCATAAATGTAGGCCTGGAGTCTTGGTCAGTCATGCTGTCCTGGAATCTAGAGCCATGGGAACCTGTCTGATGCTTGGTTTTACTGGGGTGGGCCCAGTGCTGCAATCTGAGCCAAAGTCCTGTGCCTGCTTCGCTCTCCTTCCCCAAGCAGAGGGCATCTCTCCATCCTGCCTGAAGTTAGAGATGGAGTTGATACAGGTAATGTGAAACTATCCTTCCTGTCCTCTCCAGTGTGTCTTTTAAAAATCTCTGTGCTACACCCAGGTGCTGCAGTCTCTCACCTGCTTTCCTTAACTCTGCAAAGGTATTACGCATGTTTAGTTGTGCAAACCGTTGTTTCCGTGAGAGAATGAGCACTGGAAAGCCCTATTAAACCATCTTGCTGATGTCACTCTTGTTGCAAGTATTTAATGAAGTAATGTACATAACTGTGTTTGGCTCAAAGTAAGCAATCAATACGTGTCAGCTGTTATTCTGTTATGATGATGAAGTAACAGGGAGGGGAGAATAGGTCAGGATGTGTCATGAAAGGGAGAATGCATATGATGCAGAACCAAATGGAAAGAGTGAAGGTGGACCAGAGAGTCTCTTAGGGCTTAGGGCTGGGGTGAGAAACTTGAACTTTATTGAGTTGGTGACAGGGAGCTGCTGAGGTTTATGCATAGGATTGAGGAGTTGAGCTGTGTTGACTAAGATTAATCAGCAGCCATACTAAAGATGCTTTAGAGTAATGAGGGACTAAAAGCATGAAGACCATTTATAAAAATTATCATAAGACTTCCGCCTTTGCCCATTGACTGATGAAAAAAATAAAGAAAAAATGATCATAAGACCTCAGATGAGAGGCAGTGAAGGTCTGAATTTGTGTAAGAAGGGAGAGGAAACCTTACACGTGCAGGAAGTTGGTAAAGTAAAATAAGGGGCGCTATCAAATCTAAGTTTGCAATCATGATTATTAGAATGAGAATTTATAAATATTACAAACGGTAACACATATTAAGAAGACTAGAGGAGAAGTAGCTCAGGAAAGGAGTTACAGGAGTCAGGAAATAGAGCAAAATGGTGATTTCAGAGACTGTCAATTGTCCCGATACTCATTTTCTTCTGTGTTGTATAGTTGACCACCCAGCTAGAGACTTTATTTTTCAGGCTCCCTTATAACTGGGTATTACTATGTGATTAAGTTTTCAGCAATGAGATGTGAACAGAGTAATGTGTACCACTACTAGGTTGTTTCCTTAAAAAAAAAAAAAAAGCTACTTGTTTTTCATTCTTTTCAGTTCCTGAAGGTCTGTACAGGAAAGTGGCATTCAGGACTCAGATTCCACCACATGGGCAAA
The DNA here is from genome assembly GCA_963573925.1 of Callimico goeldii. NCBI lineage: Eukaryota > Metazoa > Chordata > Mammalia > Primates > Cebidae > Callimico > Callimico goeldii. The sequence goes on along the minus strand of CAUYOR010140636.1, from coordinate 30,614 downwards.
GGCAACATCCAAGTCAGTGGTACTGGAGTAGCGTAGACTCTAGCAGAGCTATTCCCACTCCCACACTTCTCAGACCTCTACCAGCTCAGATTTTCACTGAAGAGAGAAATAAACCTTGTGTATTGTTTAGGCCACGTTATTTTGGCTTATGTGAAAGCAGCTGAAACAGTACACTAACTAATAGAGAGATGATGAGCTTATAGCATAGCAGAATGTGGAGGTGGCTGGGAGAGAGTTTGGATAGAGGCACTGTAGCCACAGAGATATGCTGGGGTGGAGATGTCCGTCTAAGAGTCATCTGGGTGATGATGATGAGATTGAAACCATCTAATGAAAACACTGTGAGAAAGGAGAGAAGATTGCTAAGGGAAATACTGGTGAAAGAGGACCACAGAGAACCCTGACAGTACCTATGGTGGAGTAGAGGGAGGAAGAAAAGAAACAGATTGATATGGAAATAGAGAGAGATAGGGAAAGGCAGAGTTACAAAGCAAGACAAGAAAGCAGAGGACATTAATGAATGGCAGGGGCAGAAAGGGGGAGGTTTTTTCCCATGAGAAAGACTGGCCAACAATGTTAAACTCTGCAGAGAGATCACAGAGGATCAGAACTGAGAAAACATCACAGCATTTGGGGGATTTGAGTTTACTTATGGCAGGAGGTGATCTAGAACAAGTCAAATTATGTTCAAAATAATCTGCTTTAAAAGATAGGACATTTTATAGTAAAATTTTGGTATCGATCTAAAATTATTTTTTAATAGAGAGCAAACAACGTATGTATCTCTCTTCCCCATCATGCAGTAGAGCTCGATCCTGCCTTCCTTTCTACTCCCTACCCAATATGGGCTGGAGTTAGTGACTGGCTTCCACAGGAAAGAACACAAAAAGGACAAAAAGATAGTGGCTTTACAGTTTAGAAACTTGGCAAACACTATCTACTTCAGCCAAGTGATGAAGGTCAACAGCAGCACCGATAAGTCACATGGATATAATGCACCCCCTGATATGATGTGATGAGAAGGGCAATTCGGCTCGGTGGTAGGCTTTCTCAAAACCCATAACCCCAGTTTAAACAGGAGAAAAAACATCAGACAGTCTCAAATTGAAGGACATTCCACAATATAACTGACCAGTACCCTTCAAACCTGCCAAGGTCATGAAAAACAAGGAAAGACTGGGAAACTGTCACAGATGGGTGACTAAGTAGACATGATAACTAGGTGCCACGGGGCACCCTAGATGGGATCCTAAAACAGAAACACATGAACAATAATGGAAAAACGGGTGCAATTCTAATAAAACCTGGTGTTTAGTTGACAGTATTGTTTCAATGTTATTTTTTTTTAGTTTTGACAAATATATCACGGGTACGTAAGATGTTAATGTAGGGCAAACTGGATGAAGGATATACTCTCTCTACTTACTATCTTTGTAACTTTTATGGAAATCTAAGATTATTGCAAGATGAAAAGTGTATTTTTTTAAAAGCATAAGGCAAGGGCAGAGCTTTGTGATAGTGACTTCTAGGAATAAGCAAGGTGGAAACAGAAAATATCTGGTCCCCCAGTTCCCCACCCCTCCCCTCCTCCTTCTCCCTAAGAAAAGCTTTTCCATTAGTCCATTACTACGGCACAATGGAATGTTCAATTTCACACCGTGTGTGACATTCCATGCCAACTAGAATAGTTAATGCGACTTTACATTTATGACTCTGCTTGGGTGTGAATTATTGTGTTTATGAAAATCTCCATATTAATGTCTGATTGTAAATCATTCTGCCGGCTCCTTTTATTAATAGCTCAATTCCCACTACTCACTGCTGCAAGCCATTCAAATTACCGCAACTGTACAGGAAAGGGGCTGCTTCGCATTTGTTCACTGTCTACGTTGAACCATCTTGGGCTTTGCTCTAAAGCCGCATCCTCTGAACTGCTCAAGCCAGTTGTTTCTGACTGGGTTTCTTTGGGGGTGAGTTTGAGCAGCGTCGCTGAGAAGTAGCAGTTATTACTCTATGTTCCTACATTTCTGCTCTTTAGAAACACCCACTGGAAGTGGTTTTGGCATGGATTCTGGAATCAGAGAGGTTTGGGTTCAAATCCAGGATCCTAATAAGTCATTTAATCTCTTTGAGCCCCAGTTTTCTCATCTACGGTGGGAATTGTAACACGTATCTTGGTGCAGTCATGAAAATTAAATATGATGATGTATGCAAAGTTGTTAGTACAGTTCCTGGCACATAGAAAGTGCTCAAGGGTCCTTTTGTTACAGTAATGATACCAACAGCAATGCTAACAATATTAATAGCAGATGTAGTAGAAAGGATTCGAGGCTGGCAGCTGGAAGACCTGAGTTCTGGTTCCAGTTTGTCTACAAACTAGAGAGACGATCTTTGGAAAGTCGCTTCAAATCTCTGGTCTTCTCTCAGTTGTCTTACCTGTAAAACGGGAAAGCAGCCTTTCTTAGAGCCTCCCAGGGCTCTAGAACAAGTTGTCCCACCTCAGAGGTGTGTCCACCTTTAATCCTATTTCCACCCCTTCCCCGATTCCCATGCGCACTGCCAGTTCTTTTTCCTGGGGTCAGACAGTGCCTCGCTGGAGGTGACAGAGTCTTCAGCTCCGGCTTTCTCATGCTTCCTCGCAGAACGGCTCAAATCAGATCCCCTACCCCAGCCCCCTTACTGGTATGAGGGGGAAATATGAAATCTCAGCAGACAAGGAGGTTTTTTATGCTTCTGTAAATCATTAAAGTGGCCAATATTTTCCTTTGCTGCGCTTCTCTCACCTCACAATATTTTTTTTTTCCTGCAGTGAAATCCATTCCCCCAGCCTGGAAATGTGGGCAGTTTACAGAAAATCTTTAGCTTGTACCAGCACAAATGGATGGGTCTTATTTCCTGTCTGCAGTTCATGGTGCTGCAAAGGCATTGCCAAAAACTATTGACTGAGACATAAAAGCAAAAAATGGATGGAAATGAATGTGGACACATTCACATGTACATTTACAAACATGATCAAGTCCATACTTAAAGAAAAAGATTCCACAAAGTGACCTCCTAATTCAGAGCCCATGCTCAGGACCTCTTCTGCATGGGAGGAGGAAAAGGCGGGTATTGCCAGGCGGGTATTCCCTGGATTTGATAAAGCCAGGGAAGGCCCTAGACCCCTAGTAAGTCTCCCTGATCCTTGTGCCCTGATGTTGGATATGGCATTACTAGGGATCTATCCACTACGCAATTTTAAACATCCAAAGAGAAAAACACGTTGGATCCTCCAGGATTCTCTTCTAGTAATATGATACTTCCTGATAACACTTGTACTTTATGGTTTTAAAATGACTGGTGTATATGTAATGTCACAGACAATCTTCACACCAAATTTGTGAGTGAACTCCCATTGTGCAGATGATGAAACTGAGGTCCACAGGGATGAGGTGACTTATTCAACATCACACAAGTAGGGAGTAAAGTAGCTGGGCTCAAGCACAGTCTCTTGAATCTGGTCCCAGTATTCTTTCCACTCTACCACGTGGCCTCCTGGGAGTGTCCTGAAATAGAGAGATAATTAATCTCACAACTGAGGCTTCTTTCTGATCCAAGGGCTCCCGGTCTGTGTGAAAAAAAGCAACGAAGCTCAGGTAGCAGGAAGAGGAGGCATTCACAGAGAGGTGGGTGCACAGCCCTTTGTAGGGGTACGAATGTCATCCACTTCATTTACACCCTCCCTGTCTGCAGAGTACAACAGAGTGGTCAGCAGTCCGCGAGTTTGGGCATTGTGCTATGTCAAATCCACCTGCACCATTTAGTTTCTCCCTGTGTGACCTATTTGTGCCCCATTTCTTTGTCTTTGGAAATGGATTGATTATATTGATCCCGCAGAGTACTGTGAAGGTTACTGAGGTATAATAGATGAAAAGAAAGCATTTCCTCCCTCCTTTCCTCCTTCCCTTCTGTCCTCCCTCCATTTTCTTCCTCCCTCTCACTTCCTCTTTCTTTCCTTCCTTTTGTCCTTCTTTCCCTCCTTCATTTGCCTTTTCCCTTCCTCCTTCCTCCCTATTTCCTCCCTTCCCTTGCTTCCTTCCTTCTTTCCCTACTTCTCTCCCTCCTTCCCTCCCTCTTTTTCTTCTATCATGCCTTTCCTCTGTTCTTTTTATACTGTTTGGTGTCTTGGAGCCCAAATAACCTGAGTCACCTCATTTGAGGAGCCAAAATTGTCCAATGTCCCTCTTCTCCCTGGGTAGCATGCAACTCTTGTCCTCTGGGTAGTGTAGCCCACGGGGCCACAGCTCTCACAGGCAGAAGCCTGCAGGCCAGGCCCATGTACAGGCACTCAGCACTGGCCACCCAGATTCAAACTGGGGGGCTTTCTGGACATCCTCTCATCTGCCACAGACCAGATAACCTCCTGGCGCCTTGCTTGCTGTAGGTGAGGGCTCCAGGCTTTGCCCACCCAGTGCCCTCTTGCTTCCTCCATGGTAAGTAAACTCCCAAGAACAGGAATCCTAGTGCCTGGTGCTAAAGATCCCCACAGACAGAGGTGGGCTTGGAGCCTGTGCTTTGAGGGTCGACAAAGTTCCTTTGACCCAGGGCCGAGCAGCTCAGGCCTGGCACCATAACACCTTGCTCAGCTCTAGGTGCCACCTTGGCCCTTCCCCTGGCCCCGAGCTTAGATTTTCCCCACCCTCTTTCTGACTTCCCACTTCTATCTCACTCTCAGAGGCACCCTCACCACATCACATCCCCCTTCCCTGGACGGCGTGGATTCTCCAGAGTTGTGGGGACAGTGGCTGTTTCCTTTTTGTCCCTCTTTAGATGTTCTGTTTGTTGAGTGAATTGTTTTCTTCCTGGCTCCGAGCTGGCGGCTGACACAGCTCACCCGTGCTAATTAGCTAAGCCAGCTGCTGCGTTGGTAAGGTTTTTCTGTGCTCCTCGGTGTGTGTTTCTTTTTTTAAACATGATCAATACCCTCTCCGGCTGGGCTCCTTCACACACTCCCTATTGTTCTCCTGTTTGCATTGTGCCCGAGTCCTAGTCAAGGACTCGGGGAGCCTCGGAAGACATGCTTTTCCCTAGGCTGGCGTTCAGCCTGGAGCTGGGGAGACTGCTCAGCAGATGTGGCTCGACCCCCTGCTCCTGCTCCATGAGGCCGCAGCTTGCAGTGATTTTCCGTAGCTGTGGACAGTGCCCCAGGAAGCCCACATGGATGCCAGACAGTCAGGTGAAGATGAGAAATTGCTGTGTGGCTCCAGGGCAAATTGCCTTCCCTCTCTGAGCCTCTGCTTCTTTCTTTGTAAAAGTTAGTTCCCAGTGCTGGTGTGAGTCCCCTACATACTGATTCTCAAAGGTTTCAAAGGGCATCCAGAGATGAGGGTCCTCCCAGTGAGAGGGGTACGAGGTCACAAACAGGACCTTGTTCACTCCTGCTGTGGTCCTGGAGTTAAACAATGTAGACCTTTGCCAGGTGGGCTCGGGAAGAGACCACAGCATGACAGGGGCAGGGTGAAGGCTTGACCACCCTGCTCTGGCTGGCGCTGCCCTCCTGACAGTCCCCTGGGGTCTGTCTGCTTATTTTGTACGAGAGACGTAAGGAGCTTCTCTGAGGCTCTCCCTTCCCACTGTTATTCAGCTGTAGTGACTGGGAGCCCATGACGTGCACTGCAGAGAAGACACCTCCGACACGTTTTTGATATGTACGTATATATTTTGTATCTAGAGAGTTCACCATTGAACAATATGGAGATTGGGGCATCAGTCTCATATACCATCAGAAATCTGCATATAACTTTTAACTCTCCCAAAACTTAACTATGAAGAGCCTACTGTTGATGGAAAGCCTTCCCAATAACAGTCAGTTAACACATATTTTGCATGTGTATTATATACAGTATTCTTACAATAAAGTAAGCTAAAGAAACAATGCTATCAAGAAAATCATAATGAAGAAAAGATGTACTTACTATTCATTAAGTGGAAGTGGATCCTCATAAAGGTCTTCATCTTCAATGTCTTCATGTTGAGTAGGCTGAAGAGGAGGAGGAAGAGGTGGCGTTTGTCTACCCAGAGGTAGCTGAGACCTAGAAAATCCACATATACGTGGACCCACACAGCTCACAGCTCAAGCCCTTACTGTTCAAGGGTCAACTGTGTGTATGTGTGTTTGTGTGTGTGTGTGTAAATAGATATATTTTTTGGAAAACAGATGCTAGTTTGAATATGATTTTATTCACAACTCATTCTGGGGTTTAGATGTTTCCTGCTGCCTTCTTTGGATTAATAATGTCATTTGAAAATCTCTGACGTACCAGGAACTGGAGAGATTTTCTGGTTCCTCTTTAAGCTAATGAAAATTTCTTTTCTATTTTCAAAAAGGAAAATGGTGATAATAACGACTCATCTTTATTGAGAACTTAATGTGTGCTGGATATCATACCAAGCATGTAACGCAGGCTATTTTAGTGATCCTTGTGATATGTGTATGTTATCCTCATTTTGCAAAAGCTCAGAGAGGTTAAGGAACCTGTCTAAGATCACACAGGGAGCAAGGAGTGCAGAAGCAAGTCCTGGCCATTCTCTCAATAGCTTCGGAGAACCTTGTTTGGAAACACAGACTGCCAAGTCATCCATCACATCTGGTAATGATACGGAAGAGTAGAGAGAGGACACTGACCTCAGGCCAAGTCCATGTTTCCAGACCAGACTCTATGACCTCCTGCCAAAAAAAAAAAAAAAAAAAAAAAAAAAAAACTTTCCAAGCCTCTTTTATCCACTTTGCACAATTACTACAAAAGTTAAGTAAGATAATACTCATGAAAATGCTCTGAAAATTATAAAGTACTCTAGGAATATTTAGCATCACGTTTGGTTTTGACACTGGCCAAGACAGAGACCAGAGTTACCTCTATGCGTGGAAAAAGTTCCCTCAACCTTTAGCAATGCCTGCATCTCCTCCGTCAGCCTTGCCACTGCAGCAGGGGTGTGTGTTAAGCTTCCTCTGGCACTGATCTCTGCAGCAATCTCCAACTCTTTTCCTCTTGAGGCTCCCTCTGGACTTAGAGGAGGCCAGAATGGCTGAGTCAGCTGCATTTCCTTCTGTCTCAGGGCTCCCTTAAACCTGTTACTGAAATTGGCTCCGTGGTACCTGCAGGTTTGCTTTCCATCCAGCAAATCCCCTGGGGTGGCCCCATTAATCACATTTGCTCTCTCTCCCCTCTCCGCTGGCTCTGAGGACAGCAGGTAGGTGTGTGGCACCTCTGTATGTGTAGGTGTGTGTATGGGTTGGTTTGTCCCCTGGGAGTAGCTGGAGACTAAGTTCCCCTGCAATGAAACTAAGTTACTGGCTTCTTTCCTGATAACCATAATCCATTCCACTTCTTCCAAGGAAATGACAGGCCCCTGGGTGATGTATCCCCACGACTGGGAGAAATCTGCTATTTTAGTCCTCTCGAACATGGAGCAAGTTCTTGGAGCTGTCCTGAGGCAGCCTTCCAGGCCCTTCTGCTATTAAGAACACCCTCTTCTAGTTTGTTCCCTGGTTCCCGGGCTCCCCACAGCGAGCTATATGGGCTTCACAGCTCAGGAGATACCTTGTACTGCTCTGCCTGCAAGCTGGCCCATTCTTAGAGGTGGGGTGTACCAAAGCCTTTCAAATGTCTCCACCCAGCTAAGTTCGCCCTGGCAGAGGAGCTTGAGTGTGTCCTCCAGGGGGGCTGGGGGCAGCGCCTGGAGCAGCCCCACCACAGCATATCTCTTTGAAGTCTTATGTTTTATCTCAGGAAGTCACGTGAATTCTGCATTCTATTTCATATACATATGTTTGTTTTAATATAAAAATGTTTTAACCCCCAAATTCTTCAAGTAAAATCGATGCCTCAGGAAGATATAACCTGTTTATTCTATACCTTTAAACTGCCTAGTTTGCCACTGCATGCCCCCAGGGGTACAAGTACTCTAGTTAGAAAAGCAGTTGCAATAAGAACAACAACCAAAAAGTGTAAGTCTTTACAACTTTCCCTCCCTAGTCTTCTGGAAAAGATCTAAGGCTGTCTGCTTAGTTGTCATGTCTGTTGTTCTGGACACTAGAAGGATGGGGAGAGATGAAGAACCGAGGAAGATGCAGAGGCAATACTGATCCACAATGTCTGGAAGCTTCAAAGTGCTTGTTGAATGAATATTTTTCCTTCCTGCCTTAGCTCAGTCTCTTCACTGAGAATGAAATCCTAATCAGACAGTCTTTGTCTCCGTTCCTAACCCTATTCCAGCAGGCTATGAAGGTAACAGCACGGACGTCTTTATCGTTTATCTGCATGTCATTTGTTCCGCCTTTGGAGAATGAAAGGTAGCTGCCTTCTAAGATAGGATGTTCTCAGCCGATATGATCATGAGAAATTTGGGAGAAAACAACAGGTTTTTTTCTTTTTCTTTTCATTCTAATTGTCTCAAGGGGAAGGCCAGTTAGGAAGAAAACTGATATTAGGATTGAGTACACCAAAGAAGAGAAGTCTAGGGACTTTAGAAACCAAAAGTGGGGAGAATCGACCTGGCCCGGAGGAAGTCTTTTTGGCTGATTCAGGGGATTCAATCTGGATTGGGCAAGTAGACCTAGCTGGTCACTGGATAATGTCCCCAGAGGCCAGACAACTCAACTTAAAAAAATTCAGAGGCATTTCTGCCCAGAGGTGGGGGCTTGTCCAGGTGGAATGCTGCAGCCTCTTCTGCCTCCCTCGCTCTGTCTCCACTACCCAGGACAGTCCCCAAAAAGTGCCACGATAGGCGAGATAAATGTCGGACGCAAAGGCACAACCTAATATAATATTTGCAGTATTTCTCAGACAGACAAGGAAAACATCCAGCTCTGTGATTTTGCTTGATACAACAAAGCCAAACCTTCATCACACAAACGTACAAGGAAGCCAAGAGCGAGAGAGCTGTAAACATCTCAGAGCAGCTCTGCAGGCAGCCCCGTATGGAGACACATTTCAATGGGGGTGGCAGGGGTGGGGAGGAAAGATGAAGCTTGCCAAGTCACAGGCACTCTGATTTGCAGGGAGTGTAGCATGGATATTTCAAATCATTTCCTTTTCGTTAGTACCTAATCTCCCAGCTGTTCTCTGAGCATTGGCTCAAATGCTGGGAAACAGTCAGCCTCAAATGTAAAAGCCACAGGGCTCCTTTAAATTATGTTGTCTTGCTACATTGATATGTCATGTCAACCCAAACTTGTGGTGTACAGCTTCTGGGAGAAGGCAATTTTGTCTGATGATGAATTTAAAGGAAAATGAGCCATTTTTATCAAGGTCACTTAAAATTAAAAACAATTTCAGTCTGGTCTTATGTGAGGATTTTGATATACTGGAAGAAGGCTTATTTCACAGCTACTGTCCCTGATGTCTCCTGCGTCTCTCTGGGTTCTGGGACCGGAAGAGACTAGGAGCTGATGGGGAAGTATAGCCCTTCTGCTTCAGGGAAGAAGAGCCAATGTCTAGCACCAGAGCCCCAGATGGAACTTGACCCCATTCACATTAATCGAATCCACTGTGTTGAACTCTTACATATCCCTATTCATATAAATAAACTCATTTAGCCGCATGAAGCACACTGTATTGGCCCCATTTTTTTTTCCAATGTGGAAACTGAGGCTCAAACCCGTGAAGCAACTTGCCCAAAGCTCCTACACTGAAAAGTTATGTAACCAGGAATGCAATGACAGTTTCCAATGTCAAACCTTGGGCTCTTTCTATTCCAACAGGAGTTCTCATTCTACATTCATGTATTCATTTACTTCTTTATTTACATACTCAACAAACTTGCATTGGGCATCTACTGTGTGCCAGGCACTAGGGACACAAAGATGACTTAGACGTGGTCCCTGCACTCAAAGATTGTAGAATCTAGTGGAACTCACAGTCTAGTCTTGCAATATTTATTCAACAAATATTTAACATTTAGTAGAACAAACAACTGGCCTGATTGAGCACAGTTCTCAAGCAGCTGTTTTCACGTCCTGTCGTTGTCCTCACTATTGTTTTAGGAGTGAATGGGTGGCATCCCGTTCCCCTTACTCAACAGGCAAGGCTGAAGCTAACTTACTCAACAGGCAATGCCCAGCAAGGCCTTGTCTCTGATTGATTAGGTCATGAGCCTTGGACATTGTATTTTTCAGAAGCTCTACAGATGCATTATGTCATTACTAGCTGGAAACCCAAGATTTGGGGTCTCACAAACCCAAACTTTTGGGAAGGAGACACATTCCTTTGGGGATGTAAGTGTAATTTTGCCTTCCTGATTTTCATCTTTTATTTAGGGCCTGGAGAAATTAATAAGGAGGAATTCCCCCTGTGTTTCATGATTTCTTGAATTATCGTATTGGGCAGACCCTCAGTCATAGACTAGACATTAGCAGAGTAATGTTGCACATTTGTCAGCAGTTGAGAATCACTCCTTTGAAACTACCATTATTAAATTGGCTGAATATTCATCATAGCTCCCGCCCTACCCCATAACCCTTCTGAAGACACCCTCTAAAGCAGTGATTCCCCAACCTTTTTGTCATCGGGGACTGGTTTGTCAGTCCAAGACAAACCAATGGAAGACAATATTTCCATGGATACAAGTGGCAGGGGGTGGTTTCGGGGTGAAACCCTTTTACTTCAGATCATCAGGTATTAGGTTCTTATAAGAAGCATGCAACCTAGATGCCTTGCATGCACAGTTCACAATGGAATTTGTGCTCCTATGAGAATCTGGCAGGAGGTGGAGCTCAGGCAGTAATGCTGGCTCACCATTCACCTCCTGCTGTGTGGCCTGGTTCCTTGAGCTCAGAGAGATGCAGGAGGGTTGGGGACCCTGCTATAAAGGACTTCATCCTTCACCTCCCACTACTTTGGAAAATGTCAGTGACGCTGCCTCCTAGCCTCTTCTAGCTGCCTTGTTCATTCAGTGGTGCTACAACTTTGCCACAGCTCTGCACTTGTTCTCTGCCCCCTTGCCTCATTGTCATGCCTCTCAGGACGCTATCACCTGGTGAACACTCACCAGTACCCTAAGCCCTCTTTACTCAGGCCTGATTCCTTGAACCCAAGGCCAAGCCTAGTTCAGCAGGAGGTGAGAAGACTTTCTGAGACCAGGATAATAATGAAAAGAAAAAGAAAAAGATGTTCTCTTTTATCACCCCCTGCACACATATTGTGGTGCTTAGGACTGATCATTTATCCCAGCCCTTCCACATTCATCTCCCCCTTCTCTTCCTCCTTTTTCCTTTTTAAATTCGACCCATTACTTAATCTAAAACAAAATCATCTGAAAATCAAAACAGAATCTAGGAAATGTAAGTCCAATGACTTTGTTCGTTGTTTTTATTTTGTAGCCAACACAAATGAAGCCCAGAAAGGGAAAGTGCTTTTTCCAAAGGCACACAGACTCCCAGTGTCAGTAGCTGGAACTGGAACCCAGTGTCTGAGTTAAGACCTTGTGTTTGTGTCAAGTCCTATCCTGAACACACTCCTCCAGATGGCTGAGGCTGCCAGCTCCCTCTCACACCACTCAGCCAAATACCAGGACAACTTCCTTCATAGAACCAAGTAGCAGACAAGTTCCAAGGTGGGTCAGGCTTGAAGTGCAGCCAGGCAGCCAGCAGAGTGTCAGCCAGCTGGCCAGGAGGTCATTAGCATTCAGGAAATATGACAAGCCTCTGCTCCCTGTCTACCGCCATGCAGCATGCGTCGCATGACACGACAGGAGTGGCCCTGGCTGTGGAAGGGAATCAAAGGCAGGGCCATCCCCACAGCTGCAGGTTAATAGTGGACGAATTACACACTTGGAAAACAGTTTTTCTCTCGATGCATTATCTAGACCATTTCAAAGCCCTTTGTCTGGGCTAAGCTGGCTGTGGGTGATGTTTGCAGGCCAGGGACTTGCAGAAAAGATATATTTTCTGACAGGGAGAAGGTCACCTGGGCAGAGGCCATTACAATGTGCTGCGGTCAGGTCGGAATTTCCCAGATCCCGATCGATGTGGTCTCAGGGCATTACTCAAGCAGTGGGATTAGAGCACTAGCCAAGAAAATGCTCCTCAAATTGGTCGACAAGTCACATGACATGGGAAAGTCACTCTCTCATTTGCCCTCAGTTCCTCAATGCTTAAAGCTGGGCCTTGGGGTTGGAAGATTTCTGGAGGTCAGAATAGGGAGCTTAGCAGATAAGGGTGCTGCTGAGGGGTGGGCTGGATGAGGGAAGTTGGGTGCAAGGGGGAGACTGAATTCCAGCTCCAGTTTGGCCCTGAACTCACTGAATAACTGAGTAGGTCACTTTTTGTCCTGGGTCTCAGTTTACTTATCTATAAAGTGGGGCTAATACTTTCTGATAGACACTTTTAGTATATTACACACAATAGATATAAAAAGTCTGAAAACCTGATATTAAAAAAAATAAAAGTGATATTGTCTTCTGAACATAATTTCGGCAAACAAAAGGCCTTCATCAGTCCTTTAGATGTGCACGAGTAGGAACGAAGTAAGTTATATTAATAGGGGTGTCCAATCTTTTGGCTTCTCTAGGCCACACTAGCAGGAGAATTATCTTGGGCCACACACACACACAAAAATACCCTAATGAGCTGTATTAAAGCTGATGAGCTTAAGAATATATATCTGTCATAATGTTTTAGGAAAGTTTATGAATTTGTGTTGGGCCACATGCAAAACCGTCTTGAGCCACATGTGGCCCACAGGCTGTGGGCTGGACAAGCTTGGGTTTTAATCAGTCCTCCCAGCAATCTCATCAAATTAGTGTGAGTAAAAATAATTCGGATGAAGCTGAGAACTGAGTGCTGCTTTTAAGTCATTTCCAGGTACTGGCCCAGTTTTGGGAAACAGTCCCTCTCGCCCATCCCATCTGCTCTGAGATGTGTGTTCCAAATGCGAGCCGACCCCAAAATCCAGCCCTGGTTTTGGATGATAGTGGAGTTGGGCTAACTGACCCGTAAGATTTCTGGATGTCAAAATGCTGCGAACCTGTGATTTTGTGTTTCAATATTCGACCCTTGATCATACAGATGTAATGAACTGCATCTGCTCTGAGAGATTTGGAACTGACTGCCTCATTACACCCTTAGAAAACACACTTGGGAACAGAGAATGCTCTGCTTTGTCCAGGATTTGTGTCCACAGGGGACAATGGGACACAGGTGAGAAGTGCGTGCACTATCAGCATTTTACAGCGGACCTTTTGTTCATCATGACCCTACCCCCTAAGCCAGACCCGCTGGACTCTGCCTGCCCGTAAAGGTGGGTAAATACTCACTGGATGCACAGCGCTGTTCCCTCATGTTCCCCGCGCCTTTCTAGCCAACCTCACTTGGATCCAGATCTCCAGTTCCCATTCAGTTTCTGTGACTACAGTCACCCTGTCACTGACTTGTCCTTTCTTTCTTGATGGCTACTCCAGCCTCAGTCCCTCAGCTCTCCTTCAAGATCCCAGTCTTGGATTCATCCCACCAGCTGTGTCTCCCCAGCCTGCCTCAGTGGCAATATGAGGGGTACAGACTCTCCTTGCCCACCACAAAGCTGTTTATCTAGGCGCAAATCATTTCTGTCATTGCCTTCTGTGGTGTTAAGGTCCTGAGAGAGGCGTGAGCTCCTTGGATTCTGAATGCCATGATACCATCACATTGTGGAATCTTCTGGCAGGAAGAGTCTTTGGATCTCATCCTGTTAATATTAGAAGCCTTTCTTCTAACAAACCATCATGTAGAACTACAAGACTTGAACTAGATATTTTAAAAGGTGGGAGCTTCTCTAGTGGAAACAGATTCCTAAGCTCCGTCCACTTACCCCACAGCAGGGGTGTCCCTAGAGACCTAAAGATAAACCATTGATCTCGCCCAACCTCTTCAAGACACAGAGAGGTGAAGTGACTTTTGCTGTGTCACACAGCTGTAAGTTGTAGTGCTGAGAGCAATAGTGAAGACACTCACCTTCTAAGTCAGTATTCTTTACCTAAACTTCATCTATATCATCATCAGCTTCGTTTTCATCACAACGTTTCTCAGCCTTTAATAAACACTGTCCACTAAACCAGCTTCCTTTTGTGGCGGTTGGTAGCTGTGGACATGATGATCCATTGAGCCTACCATGGTGTCCCTTCTGGTGACTCAGAACACAGTAGCCCAGGAAGGAGACAACAATGGTAAGGCTATGAAGAAATCTACACCGAGAGACAGAAGATCCGAACAAGGCCTCACTTTCCTCATCTGCCATGTGGGAGGAGCACCATCCACTTCGAGGATTCATCCGGAGAATCCAAATGAATTTGTGTTAGGTGGCACCCCCTGCAGTGCTTGGCACTGTGCCACAGTGGGTGCGCCAAGAAAATGCATTCCATTTGAATGGGAGACCCGCAGGGAACCAGTTTGAAGAGCCTCTGCTTTGCCTGAGTGGACCCAGCATTTCCATCAAAACAAACTCACCTTCTTTCCTCCGCATTAATGCTGCCTTCTTTGGCTCCTTCTGTGGCCTTAGCTGAAAAATAAATAAATAAACATGCGATGGGGTGAGAGGTGGGGAAGGGATGTGGCACAAGACAAAGAAAGAAAGAGAGAGGGAGATTGATTTCTGGGCCGAATTTATACCTTTTTGGCTTTTTCAAAGGTAAATGAATAGATTGTTGTTGTTTTTCAGCCTGCCGCTGAGAGTGTGCGTGTGCCTCCGTTATGTATACACCCTTTTAAAGGCTTCTGGAAGCAATCCCTAACATTTTCTATAGGTGCAGACAGATAATTGAATGCTTTCAAAGACCACTGTGAGGCAGGGAAAGTTCAATTTTGCTGTGTGCTGGTGCCTGCATTGACGGAGCGCCCCGTGTGTTTTCTCAGGAAGTTGAATTCCTTTTTTGCTTTCCTTCCCACTACTACCCCTTCGCCCCTTGTCCCCCCACCCCCCCCCCGCCCACCTCTGATGAAGCACTTAGAGAGAGGACAAGAAACAATATATAATCGCCCCAAAGTCACAGCAAATAAACACAGCAAAAGCTCCCAGCCTCTTCTCTGGCTGCGAATGAAAAGCACTGCCTCCTGGCTCCGGGGCCTGACGGACAGGGGGCCTTTCTACTAGGCTGTTATTAGAGCCGATGTGGCAGAAGCCCAGGCAGCTCTGGGCGGTGGGGGGTTCTTGTTTTAATTTGTTGCCTGCGCAAGCAGAACAAAGCGACATGGGGAGAGAGGACGGGGGAATTTCCTCCTGCTGCTGTTTCTCCACACGACAGCCACACTGTGTGTGTGTGTGTGTGTGTGTGTGTGTGTGTGTGTGTGTGTGTGTGTGTGTGTGTGTGTGTGTCTGAACTGGAGATGTCTGTGTGCAGTGCACGTATATGTCGTGGTGGGGGCATGAACTGGAGATGCCCGTGTGCCATGCATTTGTGCGTGTGTACATTTATGCATGTGTAAATGCAAAAGCCAAGCCCTGAGTGTGCCCACGGTATAAAACAAGAACATGCTGCATCCAGCCAGTGCTGTGTTCCTTTCAGGGCATCAAGGAAAATGCACAGGGGGCTGAGATAAGGAGATAAGGAAAGCCCACCCCTCCAGATTCACAGCCAATTCAAGTAACATTGACCACCCATCCCTACCAATGATATCTAGTTTCACTCTCACACTACTCTTTCAAAAATCGTCTTTCTCATTTTATAGATAAAGAAACTGAGGCTCAGAGATACTGAGTCAATTGCCTAAAGTCTAGTTCAACTGACTCTAGTTACAGTATGATTTCTGCTATATTTGGTACGTCCTACCGGGTTTTAGGGTGAAGCAGAAAAAGAATTTAAGGTTTCAGGTCCAGGAACTGGGGAAGGAAGATCCAGCAGGGTTGCTCTTCATGGTGGACAGAGAAGGGCAGCTGGTATAGTGCCCCTTCTGATTTAGGAAAAGGATGGCCCAGGTGTTGCTTGGTATCACTGTAATATCTCCACTGCCACCTAAGGAGGGATAACATGCCTCCTGTGTGCCAGGCACTGGACTGGAACCCTAGGCATGTGTTCTCCTGTCCTCATGCTGTGCATCAGAGAATGCAACTCACCTGCTCAAGGTAACTAACTAATAAAGGGCTGGGCCAGAATATAAACCTAGGCCCCTTCTTTAAGCGATGCGGCTTTGTCTTCTCCAGAGGTATGGAAAGGGAAACTCCTCGGGTTAAGAGCACACTACCTGGCGTCCAAGTTTCCTCCATGTTCCATGGCTGCCCCTCCTGGCTGGACTGAAACAGTACTCATTCCAAGCTGCACTTCTTTGCCCTGGGGAGCACACAGGAAAGCCAACAAATGCTCCTTTTCTGGATTGTTCCCCCTCTTGGAATGCAAGCTCCTTGAAAACAAAGCTGCTTGGCCAAGAGCTTTTCACTTGCTCGAATGTTTCATCCAATCTAACGTTTCTAGCTACCACGTATTAACTGAGCACTTACTATATCATACAGTGTGCTAAGTGCTCTATGTGCACCCTCACCTTAGACTCAGGAGGTAGGAATTATTGTTATTCCCATTTTACGGATGAGGAACTTGAGGTCAGCAATGTTAGGCCACTTATTCATGCTCAAACACACCGTGAGTATTCAAACCCTATTTGAACCCCCAAATCCATGCTTTACTTCTTGTCTTCTTCCTCACAGTGTATGCTCTTCAAATGCATTTTCTTTTTTCCTTTCAGCCGGTACTGTTACTGCTCATCCCAATTATTGGAGGTGTTTAGTGCTGTTTCACCCTCCCGTGGAGCTCTGGATTCCCTTGGTAGGATTTGTCAAACCTTCAGTGAAGCTCTGCGATGTAATCCCAGTGACACAGAGCAGACAGTCCCTATTGTTTGGAGAGTTCTAAAGGGGGTTTCCCTTGTCCACCTCTTGTCACCCTCAGAGGCAGTAGGGGTTAAGAACCCAGGCTCTGAAGCCAGAAAGTCTGCATTAGAATCCTAGATCTACCTCTTATTCACTATGTGACCTTGTGCAAGGTAATTGATTCTTTATGACTTGGTTTTCTCACCCATAAAATGGGCATAATTATACTATGTATAAGCATAAAGTTATTATGTGGATAAAATGAGTCACATGTACAGAATGCTTAGAACAGTGCCTGGAACGTAGGAAACACTAAAGACATTTTAGCTAATACTATTTTAATACTGTTATCTTCTACAGAATCATGGATTTTAAACCTGGAAAAAATCTGACAAGTGGCTTGTTCGGCTGAACATCCCATCTTTAGGCAAATAGAGGATTTGTAATCAAAAGACCTGAATTTGAATCCCAGATCTACCACTTACATCCAGTATCCATAACTTTGGGCAACTTGTTTGACCTCTCTTGGTCTCGTTTTCTTCAAACGTAAACAAAAAGTTCTAATAACAAATATCTTCCCATCTCATAGAATCATTGCGAGGGTCACATGAAGGGATGTAATGAAGAGGGCAGATGGAATTTTATGTTATTTGATTTTATTTGAGGACCAATAAGACCCTAAGAGGTTAAGTGGCTTACCCAAGAAGAAACTCCTCACCCAACAAGACGGCATTGGCAACTCAACGATATACAGTCAAGTTTCCACCACTGTAGACCCAACAACGGAGCTGAATGAAGTAAATGAATGTTGGATCCAGGCAAGAAATCGTCAAAATAACAAGACTAAGGTATCAGGTGCCAAATGGCAAACAGACTGAAGAACTAGGAAACAAAACAAGGTCACCCTATGAACAAACTCTCACCATGACAGAAGTTAACATAGAGGTTACAGCAACCAAGTGTAAGTACCAAATGGTCACAGTGTTAGGAGAAAATAGTGTTTGTTCAATTCTGCCTACTACCGTAGATTGAAGAACTACTTTCTTTCTAGGTTTTTTATAAAGAATATTTATTGTATTGTCTTTGACCAGCCCTGCCTTTAAGGACACTGCCCATTCACTGGCACCTAGCACCTACTATCCCCAGGTTTAATGCAGGAGCAGCCATTTAAAATGCCAGCTCTTCCTCTCTGGCCTCAGTCTAGATAGGTCTAGGTACAGGCAACTGACTCAATCTGGGCCAATCAGATCTCTTTCTTGAGATTTTTGAATTTTACACCCAGGCTGAAGCTTTAAGATCAAGGAGCTGTTGGCAGCTCTGTTGCTCCATTTATTACCATTCCTGAGAGCCAGCCCTTGTCTTTGAAACTGGCTTTCACACCTTGTCCCCTTTGTTCCCGCATAGCTTCTGTCTTTACCCAAACTGATTGCAGTGGTTCAAGCTGTCAGCCCCATGTATATCCAAGAGCATCTGAATTCACAGGGCACACAGGCTTAGTTTTCAGGGAACTAAGCTGAGGTAAGGTATGGGATGTTCTATGCCCTTTGCTCTTCTTGGGAAAGACCTTGAATTCAGATCTCTCAAGGACACTGAAGTTCTTGGACACAAGGCCCTTTTGCTTCTCCTCTATGACACCTCCCTACCCCTACCCACTCCCATATCTTTAGGAGCTACTATGTCTTCTTAGTACCTACAATCTCACTCTAATGAGACATGGTCTTGGGAAACAATGAGTCTCTTTTGTGCTAAGAAGTAAATATTCTCGAATGTGGTGATTTGCACTCAGGGTGTTGGGAAGCAGGGAGTGATATGCTTAAATTTTCTAGAGGGCATTCTCTTGAGTAGTTAAAAAATCCATGTGGAATATAATTGTTTTCATAATCTAAAAGATAGAGACAACTCGACAGAACAGTTCTATCTGGTTTTAGATACGTAGTATTGGGAGACAATTATATTGAGGCACAGATTACAAAATGATTGAGAATCACATCAGGTTTTCTTTCTTATTTTTAATAAGGTTTAACTTACATAAAGTACACAGGTAATAAGTGTATAGCCCAGTGAATTTTTACATATGTATACACATGTATAATCACCACCCAGATCAAAATTTAGAACATTTCCGATACCCTAAAGGGCTTCCTCGTATCTCCTTCCAGTCAATAGCTACCACCACCACCCACCTCTCCAAGATAACCATTCTGACCTCTAATTATCATAGATAACTTTTGCATGTCTTGGAATTTCGTATAAATGTAATGATACACTGTATACCCTTTTGTGTCTGGCATCTTCTGTTTGACATTTTAAATGTGAAATTCATCCATATTGTATGAATAGTACTTTGTCCTTTTTCATTGCTGCATTAACACGAATGCAATTGAATCATTGAATAAACATGCTGTAATTTAT
Organism: Callimico goeldii; assembly: GCA_963573925.1. NCBI lineage: Eukaryota > Metazoa > Chordata > Mammalia > Primates > Cebidae > Callimico > Callimico goeldii. The sequence goes on along the minus strand of CAUYOR010140636.1, from coordinate 11,394 downwards.
TTGCCTATTTTGCTGTTGATGGACATTTGGGCAGTTTTCAGTTTAGGTCTATAGGAATAAGGTTGCCATGAACATTCTTGTACATGTCTTTGGTAGACACAAGCGCTCATTTTTGTTGGCTATAAACTCCAGTGAGTCACACAGCACAGGTATGGTTAGCTTCACCAGAGACTGCCAAATCGTTTTTCCAAAGAGGTTGCATCCACTCCACAATTTAAACACGTTGTTTATCAAACAGTCACTGAGCACCTATTATGGGCCAGGCACTCCACGAGGCATTGGGAATACTGAGAGAAAGCATGCACGTCCATGGCCTGGAAGTGCTAATAGCCTGGTAATGATATTAACAGATAATTTTTATATAATACGGTAATATGATATTTATATAATACGGTAAGTGATAGGTGAGAGGTATGCCTGACAGAGGGATCCTTTGGGACTCTAGGGTTGGCTTCCTGACTTTAGGTGACCAAATGCAAGCTTGGTCAGGTAAAGAAGGGATGGCCTTTGAGGGAAAGGTCACAGAGGCTCCTCTAGCCCCTGCCAAGTCCAGCAGGCTCTTCTCTGGCTGGGAGTCTTGCTAATGAAGCAGCTAGGCCCAGGCCAGGCTGTCAGGAGCGAACAAACGGCTGCCAACATGAGCAATGATTTAAAGGAGAAGGTTGAGACATCGGGGAGATGAATACCATTGACTTCGCTGCCATCCTGGAAGCGATTCGTCAGGGCGGCTTGGCAAAGAGGGCATAAATCTCCAGCCGGCGAGGCCAAGCAGGGTTCTGGGAGGAGGAACAGGATGTGATGGCAGCTTCCAGAGTTGTCTCCAGCTGGGCTTGTGCCAACATTTTGAAAAGCGTCGGTTGGGAGGAATCCCCAGAAGACGTCTTTGTAGCCAGGGTCCCTCCTCTCCAGAGTAGTGGGTCGCTGAGGAGGACACCCTCTCTGGTCCCTTGCTGTGTGTGCTCCCCATTCTATGCACCCACTGGAGGCTTTTCTTGAAGCTGGCTCTGCCTTGCCTTCTCTTTCTCTCCAGCCTGAATCTTGCCACTCCAGGAGACTCTTGGTTTAAATGATGTATTTATCTTCTTAAGGAAAGGGAAGATTTAAGAGTCGGTGTGAAATGCATCCTCCCCCACCTCCTCTGACCCTCCCATGTGCTTCCCCCAGCAACCCAAGGCCCAGTGCAGCAGACACCTGGGACGTCAACAGACACAAACCTGGGGTGCGCATTGCAGAGCACGTGAGTGGATGAGAGATTTTTATGAGTGAAATTTGCTCACAAGCTTCTTTAATAATGTTATTCATCTTTCTGTCAAAGTCGTCACATTAATGTAGCGAGAGAGATTTAGAGGAGATGAATTAAGACTTAAATACACAAAATGACTTGGGGAATATTTAAATACAAAACCTTTGATTCTGGTGTGGCATCCTTCCTCACCGGTGTTGCTCTCACTCTTGCCTGGCCCACACAGCCTGGGAATCAACAAGTCCCCCTCCCCTGCCTGCTCCCTCCAATGCTTCATTCATCCAACGCTTCTGTGAGCTGACCCTGTGTGAATTCACCATCTCCACAGACCACATAAACAATAGCCTGGGTGTCTGTTCTGGCTTAGACAGGCCATTTTTCCTTTGGGGACCTCAGTTTCCTCATTTAGAAAATGGGTGGGTTTGGCTCTGCATTTCAACTTAGAGACAGTTGCAGAGAAACAAAGGGAGCCCAGGATGCAGAGTCATGGACCCTCTCCCATCCCTCCATCACAGTTCATTGCTATCCACCTGCATGTACTGGCAGTTGTGTACTGTTTTATTTAAAATAAAGGCACTTTGGGTTTTAAGAAGAACTTATTTCTTCCTTTCTTCCTTCCATGAATATTTAGTGAGTCCCTTCTCTGGACTAAGCATTGTGTTAAGTATTCAGGATAGTCACTAAGCGAGTCTGACGGGGCTCCTGTCCTCTCGTTTGGACAGTCCAGCTCACATTCCCCGGTGGTGCAACTTAAAAAAGACTGCTCTGCAGCACTTAAGCAGAGAAAGCCTCCTGAAGGAGGTGGGCTTCAAAGTTCCTGCCTCTCCATTTGCTATGCCTGCTAGACTTCTGGGCAGACAAAGCTCCTTTCTTCCCAGGGGAGTGGGAGACTCAGCTCTGGCTGCAGAGAGGGTGAAGTGAGGACATCAGACTAGAAGCCAAAATTAGAGGCAAGAAGAACAACCCAGACATTGGGCATCCACTCAATGCATCTCCCCACTGTCTGACTGGGCCCGAGCCAAGAGCCAGAATCCTGGGGAGGTTGGGATCCTATTCCCTTCTCCTATTCACCACGCTCGCCCCCCAGCCCCTACCACAACTCTTACCACCCTCCCTTCACTCTCCCACCTCTCCTCTTCCTCTACTTAGAGTGGCTGGAGAAGGGGAAAGGGGCACCTTCTTGGATTGGAGCCCTTCCCACCCTACTGACCCTCTCTGACCTCTCCTGGAGCTGCTACCCAAAGCAAGGTCAAGGCCTCTTTCCCCCACCGTCCTCCAAACCTCCCACAGATCATTGCTTTCAAGGCAGGGCCAGAGGAGCCCCTCAACCTAACCCAGTTGGGTCACTCAGACAGGCTCCAGATTATCTCATAGGGGGCACAAAAAAGAAATAGGCTGGCGGGGGCCCAAGAAAGCCCTGATCTGTTGTTTTTGCTCTGCCTTCTAAATCCAGGTTTCTCAATGATGTTCTCTGCATGACTTTTAGGTTCAAGGGGAAAGAAATATACTGAGGCTACTGAGATTGTTGCAAGAACACAGGAACGCAGCCTAATGAAAAGACAGGCCTGGGAGCCACTCAAGGGCCAACCAGCTTCTGAGACAAGGTCAGCAGATCATGCCCCCAGCAGCAGGCCTAATCCCTGACCTAGAATCCCTCCACAGAAGAGCCCAGGCGATGCTCGGCATTTGCTTCTCTGGCTTCTGCCATGACCAAGGAACTCAGCAGCCAAATCCCTGTACCTCTTACATTCAGAGTTCTGAGGGAAAGCACAACAGATGTGGCTATTCACCATCTGGACAGGCCCCCACTCACTGGGAAGATTTAAAAGCCTGACCACCACACAGTTCACAGGCAAGCTGGAAGTTGGCTGCCCTGGGGTCTGAGGCCTGCTCCTAGTCCCCTAGCTGTCATGAGAGGATTGGTTAGGGCTGGGGTGGGTTTCTCACAGAGACCCATGCATAAGAAACCCTCAGAAGAGAGCTTGAGGCTTGGAGTCTGGCAGATCTGGGGTTCCCCAGGGAGAGAGGGCTACCAGTATAACAGGTTGCTACCTGTTTATTCCCCAGGATTCCAGGGAAACAACAGGGTAGAAAGGAAAGGGACCTGGATTCAGGGATTGAGGCCTTCAGAATGTGAAATGCTCACAAACCAGGTCTGTGTGTGATTCTCTGCTTTGATCTCAAAGCAGCCTACACAAGGAAAGAATCGTAACTCTTCAAAGTGCGTGCCACTGTTGACCATGTCAGGCTGCAGCGGTGGGCCTGAATGCAGATGTCAGGGTAACGAAGCTTAGAAGGAGATGTACTCGGAACCTAGCACAAGGAGACAGGGTGGGCCCCCAGTCCAGAAAACCAAGGAGAGGGGTTAGCTCACAGTCAGTGGGACCCACGCATTTCTTCAGGCCCTCAGCACCACTCTAGGGGTGTGTGCTTCAATTCAGAAAGCTCCCAGGAAGAGCAAGATGTTCCACCCCTTTTTCTCTCTCTCATTTGCATTGAGTGGGGAGATCTGGCTATTCCAAAGTCCATTCCCAAACTCTTCCCTTTGCAGAATCTGAAGCCAGATTCCAGGGAACATGATGACCCTTCTCAGATAGATGTGACTTCTGTCCCATGACTATATGTTGGAGTTACTTTTCTTCGTGGTGAACTTAGGCGTGTGCTGGGTCATCTATACTCTCTTACTGGGACCCCTTTGTCCTAAAGGAGATGGGTTTGTAATTCATCTGGCTGGAAAGAAAATAGTGCATCCCACAAAAACTTCCTGAGAGCTGAAATTGTATGATAGTCATAGCACACCGAGAACTACTACATTTTCTCCCTAAGTCCCTTTAAGAAGCCAGGGCTAATCTATCGTTCAGTCAATTGATGGTACAAGGGACAGGGAAAGGCCTCTTCAGCTGCTGCCAGGATTTCTAGCCTAATGAGGAGACATGTTTTTTTTCTGGAGGCAAGAGAGACATGAGATGATTCCATGAATTCCTGCCAGGCCTGCCTCCCACTGATTTCTATCTGAGAGGGGCTGGAGGGGTCCTGGGGCCAGCATGAGGTGTCTCTGACTTCATGCAATAGAACCCATGCATTGTTGCTGGTGTTAGAGAGTAAGCCTCTAATACCTGGGCCTCAGTGTTATTTGCACTGATAGAGTTTTCCAACCAACCCTCCTCTCTTAGGCTTATGGAGAGGATCTTTCAACCCTTCCAAACAAGAATGAGAACGCAAGGAGAAGCTCACCTCTTTACTGCCTGCCTCCTTGCCTCTGCCTATCTGTACCCCAGCAGAAGGGAGAGTCCAACATCATTGCTCCTGGAAATCTTGAGCCCCAGACAGATGGCAGTCAACAGCCTGGTGACAGGGTAAATGTAAGTGGCTCTTTGTGTCCTTCTCAAGCAGCAGACAGGCAATTTGTATGAAAGCATTTTGTAAAATATTTGTTGACACCGAAGCTATTGTTCTGTTACCGTTGCTGTTGTCGTTGTTGTTAATACAACACCCTTGCCACTCTCAGAGAATTGAGAACTGAGAACGGGAATGTTCTTCAAAGATTACAGTCCCCTTGGAGACCGGCTCTCTTCCAGAGGTATCTATTTTTAATTTCACTAATGCTTTTCTTCCAAGAGGACACAGAAGTCCCACCCAAAAAGGTGGGACCTACCTATAGTTCAGTCTCATAGCTTGTTGGACTGCCTGCCCCAGGAATAGAATATGAGTCAATTTATGTTGGGGAATAAAATATACATTGTAATATAAATGTGTTAAGTACAAAGGGTCTTGTCTCCTACCCCACCTTCCTACCACCAGCCCGTGAATCCGTGTCCCTCAGCCTGTGGCAGATTTGATCCTAGATGCTAAGCTGACACAGAACACCCTCAATCCATGTGGCTTGGTGTGGAGATGACAGCGTTAGACTAAGAATAAGGAAACCTAGGTCAAAGTCTTCATCTCCTTTTACCAGTTTTGTGCCTCTGGGTGACCCTTGGGACACTTGATTTCTTCAAAAGCTATATAACAATTGCTATGGCCTGCATGTTCATGTGCCCCCAAAGTCACACGTTGAACTCTGAGCCCACAAGGGGATGGTATTAGGAGATGGGGCGCTTGGGAGGTGGGTGATTAAGTTATGTGACTAGAGCTGTTCTGATTGCCATTAGTGCCCTTGTGAGAGAATCCCCAATGAGTTGGATAGCCCCTTCCACCAGGTGAGGTCTCGATGAGAAGGCACCATCTATGAAGCAGAAAACAGACCTTCGCCAGACACCAAACCTGCCTTGATGGTGGACTCCCCATCTCCAGAACTTTGAGAAATACGTTTTTACTGTTTATAAGCTACCCAATCAATGGCATTTTGTTATAGCAACCTAAACAAAATACAGCAACAATAATACCGATTATTCTTGTTGTGAGGACCAAATGAGATAATGGAGATACTCCCGAGACCCAGGGCACAGTGAGGGCTTAAATAGCCACTGGAGTTGAAGAAAGCCATCTACACAAAGTAGATAGGATTCCAGAGAAGAGCTGGCAGGAATGTGTTCTCCACAGGTTGATGGCAGAAATCGGACAAATCTTTGCTATGTTTAGACCTAGTCAACCACCAGCAAAGGGAAACCCAGCTAGACACCCCTCCATAGGAATTGTCAAATTCTAATATGTGGATTCTGTAAAAATCAACAACACTCTTCCATGGGTTCATTAAAGCAAACAGCCCCTCTTATTTATCAATGCTATTCACCCCAAGTGAAGATGACAACAATCAATTAAGTAAACAAATCAAGTTTAAAAAAGCCCAACTCAAGGCAGACGTGATTAATTTCCTCATCATTGATTGACATTAACTGTATTAGCCAGCTTTGCTATGGTAACAAACAACCCCTAAAATCTTAGTGGCTTATATCTACAAGCGTTTATTTCCTGTTCACAGAGCATGCTGGCAGCTGCAGCTGCGCTTCATGAGTCTTTTCATTCAGGGACTTAGGCTGAAAGGGCAGCCCCTATTTTGGGACCTGCTGACCTGACAATAGAAAGAATCGACCAGGAGAACTGGCCGAACACACCATACTTTTTGTAGCTTCTGAACTGACTCATATTCTATGAATCCAAGCAGGTCACACGACCAAATTTGATGGGAGTGTGGGGAGACAGCATACAGGGGCAGGAGGTGGGGGTGTAGAATATACTCCATTTTCTTTTTTTTTTCTTTTTTGAGACAGAGTCTTGCTCTGTCACCCAGGTTGTAGTGCAATGGCGTGATCTCAGCTCACTGCAACCTCTGCCTCCTGGGTTCAGGTGATTCTCCTCCCTCAGCCTCCTAAGTAGCTGGGATTACAGATGCACCCCGCCACGCCCAGCTAATTTTTGTGTTTTTAGTAGAGACCGGGTATACTCTGTTTTCTAAAGGCCACCACAAGCCACAGGGAAGCAGCATAGGTGCACAATACTCTCAAGGAGAAAAAGCGAATATCTTAGAACAATACAATCCTCTACTGTGAATCTGACCCTATCCTTCTCACTCCATACACAGCCACATAGATTTTCATAGCATTCTTCTTTAGAAGATATTCTATGTCCTATTAATATTATATTCATGTGTTTGGTGCATTTTTAGGGAATAATTTGCAGTACAGGCCATATATCTGGGTGTGTTCTGAACAATTAGGAGCCCCTTCATCCAGACAGTCTGCATGCTTTCTCCTCTCCTCTTTCCTGCTGGCTGTCTTCACACATGCCTGGCCTTTCTGGGCTTCCCTTTTCTCAAACTGGGCTTACTCATTAAAGTGGGCTTTCTCATGAGTGGCCACCAGACACAGCTACTTTGATGACCTCCTGAAATGCAGTGTAAAAGGTGGACTCTCCTCCGCTGCCAAGCACCCACAGGCTCCTGGGCAGGGTTATCAGCTCCAATCCAACCATCCCTCCAGATTGGTGCCTGAAAAACAGAATTTCTGCTTCAGGTAATGCAGCTGCTTCTCTCTGAATAATGCATGCCGTGCACCACACCAGACCAAGGACAAGCGGTTGAGAAATTGGGGAGCTTTCATTTGATTTCATTATTTTGCTTTTAGACCCAAGCATTTGCTGCTGTCAGGCATTTCAAAGAGGACAAGACAACAAGGTGTTCTGAGACAAGCAGAGAAGGTCAGTCATCCTTGGGGACTGAGGAGATTCAGAAGAGAAGGCTGGGCCAGGACAGCCCTTCCCAGGGGCACAAGGACCTAAAGAGGCACCTCAGCAGGTAAGCCCCATGGGGGTCTAGGGAGACTTGAAATTCTGAGTAAACAGGCTTTCAGGGGGATGCTTCCATGGAGGCTGGGGGCAGATACTTCCATCTACATCAGGTAGTGACAGAGGTGAGCAGGACACATGGAGAACTGTGAGATGGCAATTAGGAAACACAAAGTCCAAAACAAAGGATCACCGTTAGCAGAATAAATGGCCCTTGATGAAGGAAATTTGACTCAATAAACAGGTAGAGTTCAAGTCAATGAATTAGCGTAGCTATAATAGAATCAGACACCAACCAGCTTGCTGGTTCAGACTTCCTATAGTACCTGCCTGTGGAGTCCCAATGTGAATCACATTGACCCTGAAGATGTCAGCCTTAAGCACATCCACACCCCACCACCACAGTATACACAGGCTCTGCTCTCACAAGTTTGGCTCTTTCCTTGTCCCTGAAGAGGACACATGAGTTCTCATCTCATGTTCATGCCTTTGCTTACATCCATGCCTCCAATGGAATCCTCTCCCACTCCTCTCTGCCTACCCAGATGCTTGCTATCCTTTAAGGAGCAGCACGGATCCTACTGCTATTCAAGCACTGAGGCTCACAGTGATCTCTCCCTTTCTCCATTTCTACAATTACCTCTGTGAATGGCCAATTTGTGTTATTCTTGATAATAATAATAATACATTATTTCAAAGCATTTTCTCTCTGGTCCTCACATTATGCTGCTCAGAGCTATAGGGCACTCCTGGACACCCCCAGGGCCACTCTGGGGACACAGAAAGGCTGAGGAGGTGGGTGGAGATTATGTCCCTGTCCCTTCTAATTACAGCAGCTCAAGCTCTTGATCCGTGTCTCATTTTAGAGTTTCACATACATTTTTTTGTTTGTTTTTAAAAGGACTGCACTATTGATTTAGAAAGCACTGCATTTTTTATTTCATCCTCATGAGAAGTTTGTGAGGCATGTAGGACTAGGTATTATTGCCCACATTTTGCAGCTGAGGAGCCTGAGGCTCAGAGAGACTAACTGTCTCATCAAGAGCACACAGCTAAGGGAAGAGGGAGAATCCCGATTTATGTCTTCTGAGTCTAAATCCAGTGTATTTACAACCCACACTTGGTCTTATCTCTAACTTAATTGTTAATGTCTCTCAGAAGCAGAAACTGAATTTTTATTATTTATCTTGTTTTCTTTTTCTTTCTTTCTTTCTTTCTTTTTTTTTTTTTTTTTTTTTTGACAGAGTCTTGCTGTGTCACCCAGTCTGGAGTGATACAAACGGTATGATCTCAGATCACTGCAACCTCCACCTCCAGGGCTCAAGCATTCCTCCTGCCTCATCCTCCCAAGTAGCAAGGACTACAGGCATGCACCACCATTCCTGGCTGATTTTTGTATTTTATGTAGAGACAAGGTTTTACCATGTTGCCTAGGCTGGTCTTGAACTCCTGATTCCAAGTGATCCACCTGCCTCAGCCTCCCAAAGTGCTGGAATTACAGGCTTGAGCCACTGCACCTGGCCTTTCTCTGCTTCTGACTGGTCATGGGCACACAGTAGGTGCTTACTACTTACTTAGCCCTGATTGCAGATGCACCCTTGGCTTTGCTGGAGATGCATGGCCTGGCCTCACCTGATGCCTTTGTTAGGCAGCACATGCCTATGAGCTGAGTGATTTACAAGGCTGTACTAGGTACCTGGGCATTTTATGTAATCAAAGGGATACTTTCCTGCTCCCTTTCTCTTGCTGTTGACATGGTTACAAAATCTTATTATTAGCCCAGAGGATGGGGTAATAGGACATGACATTCACATTGTCAGTGTTTTAAAGAGCTGTAGTTACCTCCTGGAGAATAATCTGTGTATTGTACTAAGCACTAGTGCTGCTGCTGCACCTGGTGCAGCTTCTGTTCTCTGGCTCCCTCTTCATCCTTCCTCGGTTCTGAGCATGAGGTGTTCCCACCAGAAGGCAAGATCCAGCATCCTTCTTTGCCACCCTGGCCACACTGTCAGGTTACACCACCATCCCTGTCCTCATGACCCAGGAGGAGGCATGCAGGGAACCTCCTTTAGCTAAGAGAAGGAGCAGAAGCAGTGGGCTGACTCACAAAGGGGAAAAAAAAGAGAGATAAATCAAGATAAAATTGTTTCCAAATTGAATGTTTTTCACTATTTTCAGTGTGGTATCTGCAGTGCTCCAAGATGATTCCCTCTCGGGGGCTTCAGAAAAGCTGTAAATAGAATGAATTGCTTTTAGGGACTTACTCTGGTAGTTCGCTTCTCAAGAAAATATATGCTAATGCATGTAGACTATCATTATTGGGGAGACCTATGTCCCGACTCTTTTATGTCTATGAAGAGCAGGTTTCTGATTGCTAGCATTTTGCCAAAGTCTTTGTCATGTGTGGGCTGAATATCTAGCAGAAAGAGGCAGATTCATCCACAGCTACATGCTGTGTCTCTCCTAGGCCAAGGTTGGAGGGGGGGTCTTGGTTTGCCCAAGAGAAGTTTCTTATGAACTAGAAACAGGGAAAGCACAGATTTTTCTAAGAGCCCCAGTAACAGCCAACCTGGTCTAGACTCGCCTGCAATTCTGGGTCCTCAAGGAGATTTAAAGGCAGGGAGGCCCTCCCTCCAGGGGATGGGGGAACTTCCTTGGCCAGCAGGATGCGGTGCTACACCCAGCCAGAGGGTGGCAGCACCTCCCACACGCCCTCCCCCCGCCCCCATCCCTCCCCGCCCCGGCTTTCCTTGTCTTCTGGCCGTTCCAGGGCACTGCTGTGGGATCGCCTTCCCCATGCCCAGCGAGCCCCCTCTGCTGTGGCAAAGTGGGTTAAACAGCGCGCGGATTTGCGAGGAACACAGCCAACAAATGAGATATCAAACGCAGCTTCCCATGTAAGAGATCAGACTCCGGCGGGCACACACGCCGGCGCTCTGCTGGAGCTCCTTGGCTCTGCAGCCAGCTTCATTTAGGATTCATAAATACTTTTGCGCACTCCCGCACATACTGCCGCCAAAGGAATTTCATTCTGTATCATCTGCATTCAAATGCAACAACGCGAAAAAATGCGGACATTAAAAAGAAGGAGAAGAAGGAAGAGGCTCTGAAGAAAATCTGAGGCTTGGAGTGGTGGGTGTTTGGTAGCTGATGACTTAAGGAAGGCTTCCTCCATCTCTGTTCCTACGGAGAATTCTGTCCTGACTTCAGTTCACCCGTCGTCTGGTGGGTCAATGCAGCCTAGATCTGCCGGCATGGAGTGTGCTGGTCAATGACACTTTTAAAATAATGAATGGGGGCTTGTCAAGATGGGCATCAACCTTAGGTAGGTGGTGTCAGTGCTAAAGTCCCTCCTTCCAGTTGCTGGGGAGCTGGGACCTTTGGAGCTCCGATGTGGGCCTCAGCTAGCAAACTCAAATGCTTTTGAGAACCAGCCCAGGGAACCCAAAGGTATGAAGCCAGCCAGATGGTAACTGGAGAGTTGCTGCTCAGTCCAGAGAGGGGAGCAGTTACTTCATCCCAGGTGGTTACTGTCAAGTGAGAACTGTCAAGTCCCCCCATTTGTCAAAGGAAACCAGAAACACGTGTTTTTAAAACGTGAAATCTGGTTTTAAGTAATGAGCACCAATTTTAAAACTGTTAAATACCCTGTAGCCTGTAGGTCAAACAGAACAATTCTAACAGATTACACCTTGTAGGAATTTTACCCTAAACACCCTAGTCTATCAAAGACTTGGATCACGAGGTCAAGAGATCGAGACCATCCTGGTCAACATGGTGAAACCCCATCTCTACTAAAAAAAAATACAAAAAATTAGCTGGGCACGGTGGCGCGTGCCTGTAATCCCAGCTACTCAGGAGGCTGAGGCAGGAGAATTGCCTGAACCCAGGAGGCGGAGGTTGCGGTGAGCCGAGATCACGCCATTGCA
>CAUYOR010140634.1:0-14163 GCA_963573925.1 Callimico goeldii | reverse complement strand
CGCCCGCCCTCCAGTGAAGACGTGACCCCAGGACAGGGAGTGTCTCCTTCCAGGTGCTGGCTCTAGACAGTGGCTGATTTTAGGCAGGAAAGTTTGTCTGGCGGTGTCCTCCCTGCTGGTCACATGCGTTTACGATTCCTTTGAAATGTCTTCCACAGGGTGGCAGGACTGAGGGAATCTCTGAGGCATGTCTTCCAGGCCCTGCCACAGCTTGTGCCCTCCACAGCGTGGACTCGGTTCCCGTGGATGTCAGGCTTGAGTCTTTGTTGTTGAGAATAATAAAAGTTCAGTATTTATTTTTTAAATGGAATGTATTTATTTATTTATGAATAATACATAAGTGTAAACAATACATGATACAAATTTAAGAGGTACGTAAGAGGTAATCATGAAAACTCTCCTTCCTTTCTACTACAGTTACCTTCCCCAACGTCTACCAGCAGTACTAGTTTCTTGTGAATATTTTATATATCACAAGCAGGTACAAGGTTTTTCTTATACAAATGCTAGCCACATTCACTCACAAATAGTTAAATTTTAAACTGAGAAGTGTCACCCTTACACTGGTCAGTATCTGAGGAGGGTTGGATCCAGGACCAACTTCCCTCAATCCCTCAGAGATACCAAAATCCATAGATGCCCAAGTCCCTTACATTAAATGGCATGCTATTTGCCTGTTGCATACACACCTTCCCATATACTTTAATTCATCTGTAGATTACTTATAATACCTAATACAATTTAAATAGTTGTCATAATGTATTGTTTAGGGAATCGTGGCAAGAAAGGGAGTCTGTGCATGTTCCATAGAGACAGAACCATCCATTTATTTTTTTTGAATATTTTCTATCTGCAGTTTGCTGAATTCATGAATGTAGATGGGCCCACTGTTTTTATATATCGAGTATATTTGACTTTACTGCCAGATCAAAAGTGTGTGTTTACATTTACCTGACACGATTTGTTGACTTGGGGGCTAGGGAGTTCTTACAACAATGAAAACCCTGGTGTGGCTGCATTCTGCTTCACATGCTTTCTACTGCCAGAGCCCCACAATTTTCACAGAGTGACTCAGAACAAGTTTAGGAATATGTGGGTATTTCCATACTGGGTCAGATACCTACATCCCAAAATCCATCCCTCCCTTTCTTCCTCTTCCTGTTGCCTGACCACAGCCCACGCGTGCTCTTGTAGCTGAGACCAGGCCACAGTAGAGGCATCTGAGGAGGCCAAGGTGTGCCTGCAGCCAGAGGAGAGGAATTCTGTCATCTGCTGAGCCAAGGTGAAGCTGGATCTTGCTCAGAGGCAAGGGTGTCCCTCCATGGCTTGCACGGGTCTCTTGCTGCTTTAGGTACTCGATTAGTGTCCCGGAAACTCACTCCCATTTTCTGCCACTTTTCCTGGGGTTTAGATTCCCTCCTCTTTAAGGTATAGCCAAGCCAGGCCCAGACTGACCCTTCTGCAACTCATCAGTCAATGCTACTGTCATTGGCGTTGGAATACAACCTCAAGAACACAACTCATCAAGAATGGAATGGCCAGGACTTGTATAAGTCTCACAAATCCTCCTGTAAAGCGTAACCTTTTCCTCTCCATTCTTTCATTTCTTTTTCTCTTTTTCTGTTCTGTTCAAAGACCCAGCCCTAAAAGGGAAAACACAATTTCTAATACCCTAACCCCTGATTCTGTCGTTCTCTTTAAAACTCCAATTGGTGACATATTATGGCCCACTTCATACATGTTTTAAACTAACAGATAAACTACAACAAGAAAAATTCAGCACTCAAATTGTTAACCTACACAACGGAGTTCAGTAGAGTCCCCTAAAGCTATTTTCCTCCTTTTTTCTACCTGTTACTAAGATGCTGGTGCTGAGATAAGACTCATCATTTATGGTCTAACTGGAAAGGGAACATTGGAAACTCATTTAAAGAAAAAAAGAGGCAAAAGAGGTTTTATTAAACCAAACAACTTATATTTTTTTTAACTTCCCTTAAAATTAATGAAAATAAATCCAACACTTCTTTTAGCCTCTTTTTTTTTTTTTTTTTTTTTTTTTTCCAGATGGAATCTCGTTCTGTCACCAGGCTGGAGTGCAGTGGCGCGATCTCCGCTCACTGCAACCTCCGTCTCCCCGTTCAAGCAATTCTCCGGCCTCAGCCTCCCAAGTAGCTGGGACGACAGACATGCACCACCCTGCCTGGCTAATTTTTGTATTTTTAGTACAGACAGCGTTTCACCATGTTGGCCAGGATAGTTTCCATCTCTGGACCTCAACATCTGCCCGCCTCAGTCTCCCCAAGTGCTGGGATTACAGGCGTAAGCCACTGCGCCTGGCTGAGACCTTATTTTTAAAGCTGACTCTTTCTATTCAATTTGACCGCAGACTCTCAGTAACTATACACCCGCCTCTCTTGAGCAGCTTCACCGTGTTAATATTGATGCTTTTGTAAGCAAAGAAGTATACAATTGCTATTTGCAGGGAAACTTCCAAACTTACCACCCAAACAAAATGTCTTTATATTTGCCCTCGTAATACCATATACCCCCACACCACAAAAGCATGTGCTGAGGTACTAGGTGTTTGTTTAACTGTTTTTCTTACATTCTTTACAGCCCTTCTTTCTTGTCTCCATGAGTTTGCTATATATTGTCGTTTTCCTTAAGGTTCTATTTTTATTGTGTTGATCTTGGCTAACTACTATCCAATGGCTGCACCCAGGCACCCACTCTACCCAGTAACATCTCAAGTTACAAACATAACACACAGTTCTGACTGCTGGGTGTGTCCGCAAACGAGCACTCGAGGATAACATTACACTCAGCAGTCCCATTCTCTATAGAAAAAACTGTTAGCACACAACTACATTATTTAGATTCACACCAAAAACACAGGTATAGAAAGGAGACCTAGGACCATGGATCCCATGTGGCAATCATCCACATGACCCAGCAAATAGGGGCAGCACACAAAATGGCCCGCAAGGCCCACCTCTGCATCACAAATTCTGAGGCATCTGGCCTCTTCCTTGGGCTCTAACTCAAGCCCATTGCAATTAAACCCTCAACTATAATCAAACACACCAGGAACGGAAGCCTTATGATGACACTAACGATGGGTTCACTGCACTTCTGCAGGTTTTCTCCATGGTGGGGAAACAAGAAAGGTAACGCCAGCAAAGTTTACAGTGATTTCTCTATGCCCATAAATGGAACCAAAAGAAGCTCAAATAGCCAAGGCAATCCTAAGCAAAAAGAGCAAAGCTGGAGGCATCACGCTACCCAACTTCAACCTATGCTACAGGGCTACGGTAACTAAACAACATGGTACTAGCACGACAACAGACACATGGACAAATACAACAGAACAGAGAGCCCAGAAATAAGATCATGCACCTACGACTATCACCTGACAAAAACAAGCAGTGGGGTAAGGATTCCCTATTCAATAAATGGTGCTGGGATAACTGGCTAGCCATAGGCAGAAGAATGAAACTGGACCCCTTCTTTACAACATACACAAAAATTAACTCAAGATGGATTAAAGACTTAAATGTAAAACCCAAAACTATAAAAACCCCAGAAGACAACCTAGGCAATGGCATTTAGGACATAAACCCAGGCAAAGATTTCATGATGAAGATGCCTAAAGCAATTGCAACAAAAGCAAAAGTTGACAAATGGCATCTAATTACACTAAAGAGCTTCTGCACAACAAAATAAACTGTCAACAGAATAAACAGACAACCTACAGAATGAGAGAATATTTGCAAACTATGCATCAAAGGTCGAATATCCAGCATCTATAAGAAACTTAAACCAATTTACAAGAAAACAAAAAAAAAAAAACATTAAAAAGTGGGCAAAGGACATTGACAGAAACCTTTCAAAAGAAGACATACATGTGGCCAAAAATCATGAAAAAAAGCCCACTATCACTAATCATTAGAGAAATGCAAATCGAAACCATAATGAGATACCATCTCACACCAGTCAGAATGGCCGTTATTAAAAAGTCAAAAAATAACAGATGCTGGCAAGATGTGGAGAAAAAGGAACGCTTATAAACTGTTCATGGAAATGTAAATCAGTTCAACCATTGTCAAAGATGGTTGATTCTTCAAAATCACCATTCCTCATTTGGGCACAGTGGCTCACACACACCTGTAATTTCAGCACTTTGGGAGGCTGAGGTGGGCAG
Source organism: Callimico goeldii (assembly GCA_963573925.1). NCBI lineage: Eukaryota > Metazoa > Chordata > Mammalia > Primates > Cebidae > Callimico > Callimico goeldii. The sequence goes on along the minus strand of CAUYOR010140634.1, from coordinate 9,962 downwards.
ATCACTTGAGGCCAAGAGTTTGAAGCCAGCCTGGCCAACATGGTGAAACCTCATCGCTACTAAAAATACAAAAGTTAGCTGGGTGTGGTGGCAGGCACCTGTAATACCAGCTACTCTAGAGGCTAAGGCAGGACAGTTACTTGATCCTGGGAGATGGAGGTTGCAGTGAGCCAACATGGCGCCACTGCACTCCACTCAAGCCTGGGCAATAGAGTGAGACTACATCTCAAAAAAAAAAAAAAATCACCATTCCTCATGATGATTCCTCAAAGACCATCGCTCACCCATGACAACATACCCTTGGATTCTGTCAACCAAGAAGACGAAAAATACCAGACTGCAAAGCAGTAAGACAAGATGTTTTCGGCGTCTTGGGAATTCCAGACTTAGGAGAAACAGATTAAGTTAGCAGCCAAATTGTATTCCAAAGAACTGAAGTAAAATAGGAATTTTTTAAAGGACACTGAAGGTGATTATACAAGTTGTTCTGAAGAATGATTGCTGATGGAAATGGCTGGCTTAGTATACAAACCCCACAGTTCATTGGTAGTTGCTGTTTAGGAGTTGCAGCGCTGGGGGAATTCAGTTGTTTTCCAGGATGCTATGGTCCTGGAAAGTGGCAGTTTGGCCCAATTCAAAGATTTGAGGCAAGGCAAATTCCTGGTGGTTATGGTGTTTTTTTCTTTTTGTAAGGTTGCAGGTCATGCAGGCTTTCTTAGTATGACTTTCCAACTCCATTTTAGGGCTCTGAACCAGAGTAATGCCATTTTGTATATCACATTTCACAATTTAAAAAAAAAATCTTTTTAAGAGCTTGGATCTTGCTCTGTTGTCCAGGCTGCAGTTCAGTGACACAATTATAGCTCACTGCAGCCTCAAACTCCTGGACTCAAGCAATCCTCCTGCTTCATTCTCTTGAGTAGCCTAAAATAGTCTAGCTCCTCCAGGAAACACTTATGAAGAGTAGTCATTTAGCATTAGGAGCAGCTCCCTCTTTCAGCAGCGAGCTTTCCTGAGACGTGTAAGCAAGCGAAATCCACTCAGGAGTGCGAGCCTGAGGAGTAAGTCTCTAAAACAACACATTTTTGACCGTATACATTCTTAGCTTGGTGCAGATGGATGGGGACAGGCAGTAACATGGGAAATTAGATGTCTAAGATTGAAATCTTTGAAGGTGCTTATCACCCCTTGAAACACCAGCTGAATTTATGACAAAATTATGGCCCTTCATCTTGTGAATTTTTGAATCACTGGATTAACATGCACAATTGGAGAGAGCTGGCTCAGAGATTAAAGAGAAAGAGTGGGAGAGCTACTTTCAGTGGCATCTAGAAGCCTCTAAAATAGGAAATGACAAAATTGTTTCCATATGGGAGATAAATCACAAGATTCTGGAAACTTTCTCAGTTTTAAAAAGTCTGAATTGCCTACTGTTTATCCTCTTCTACTAGCATTCCTACTCCCTCTGTCCCCCTCAGGAAAGCAAACCTTTCCAACCCTCTGCTGTCAGAACTGCCCTGTCCAGACCTACCTCGACTTCCTCTTCCACCATCTACGGAAGTTTTAGCAGCACCCTCCAAAGAAAAGCTGAATCCAAGGAAGAATCCTTCAGCGGTTTATACCACTTACACCTGGACCAAAGCAGAACTCAGGGTTTTTACGAATTTCCTGATCCTACCCAAGATCCTATAGGCTTTGCCAAGGAACTGAGTTTGGAAGTAAAACCTGGCTGGGTGTGGTGGCTCCGCTTATAATCCAGGCACTTTGGGAGCCAGAGGAGGGAGGATCGTTTGAGCCCTGGAGTTTGAGATCAGCCTGTGCAACATAGTGGGACCCCATATCTACAAAAAGTAAAAATAAAAATAATTATCCAGGTGCGGTTTTGTGGTTCCAGCTACTCAGGAAACTGATGTGGGAGGACTGCCTGTGCCTAGGAGGTCAAGACTGCAGCAAGCCATGATCACACCACTGCATTCCAGCCTAGTGACAGAGTGGGGTGTGTGTGTGTGTGTGTGTGTGTGTGTGTTTGTCTCAAAAAACGAGACTGATAAGCCAGTATATTTATATTTATGTCAACTAGTTCATATGTTAATATCTGAAAGGAGAGGTAGAGAAAGGATATCAAAGGTTGATATGAAGAACACAGCAATTCCTATCAACAAAAGGCAGAAGACTGAGCAGAAGCCTGAGAACTGGCAGACTGTCTAACACAGGTAACTCCCCAGGTATTTCCCAAAGAACACTGATTGGTCTAAGGTGCAACAATGTAGACAAGGATCAAATGAGACTCTATTAGACTACTTCAAAAGATTTTAAAAGATGTTTAAACAATACTCTGCCGGGGAGGGATAGCCTGGGGATAAATGCCAAATGTGGGTGATGGGGTAGAAGGAAGCAAAACACACTGCCATGATCTATGCAACTGTCTTGCATGTTCTGCACATGTACCCCAAAACCTAAAATGCAATAAAAAATTAAAATAAATAAATAAATAAATAAATAAAAGAAAATTAATTAGAGAGAAACAAGAACTTTGCCACCCAGGTAATCAGTGTAATACGTGATAGGTAGTTTTTAATCTTCACCCTCCTCCCAACCTCTACCTTCCAATAGGCCCCAGTGCCTATTTTCCTCTTCTTTGTGTCCATGTGTAATCAATGTTTAGCTACCACTTACAAGTGAGAAGATGTAGTGTTTTTTGTTCTGTTCCGACATTAGTTTTCTTAGGATAATATCATGAAAGTAGTATTAGAGAAGTAAATGAAAAGACTATTTTAAGAAAAACAGTTAAACATTTTTACAAATAAAATATCAGTTTGACCTTTTATTTCACATTTTACTTTCCTCTTACAAAGACACATAAAACTTGCTCCTCATGCCCAGTACCAATAAATAAAATACTTTTTACCTGTCCAAACAATACATAAAGATATTAAATACAAAGCATCTATAACCTTCTTTTCATCTGCCTCTTCCTCATTCTAGCACTCACAGGCAATCATTGCCAAGAGTTCCTTGTATTTCTGTTAAAAAATATACATATATATTTTAAGAGTATTCTCCCTGATTACAATTTTTTGTTTCTTTATAGTCTTCCATGAGAGTGAGATGACCTTTTAAAGCTAAGATATAATCGTGTCATCACCCTGCTTGAAGCCCACATTATTTACCATCGCCTTGGAAATAGAATTTATATCTACAAATTTCTATATGATCTTGCCTAGGTCTACCTCTCTACTTCATTGCACACCATGCTACGTTAATGTCTGAATTCAGATACAATTGCCTTTATTTAAATTCTCCAAGAGAAGTTCTTTCTAAACTCAGAGCTTTGAATATGTTCATCTACTGAATGGCTTTTTCCTCAACACTTGCATAGCCAGCTCCTTCTCATCCATCAGACCTCAGTGTACTGCTAGTTACTCCAAAAATATGTCCCTGACTGCCAGATTTAAAGTAACTCCTGGCACCCCACAGTATCATCTATTCTTCACTCTTTTTGTGCTTCACAGTAGTATATCACAATTTGTAATTTTTTGCTTACTTTTGCTTATTTGTTTATTTCCTGCCTCTTCCACTTCTCAGTGCAGTCAATTCCAGGATTGTATGGAGTTCACTTGCACTGTTCACTGATGGACACATAGAACCTAGAACTGAGTTAGTAGATATTAGATACATAACAGTCATTTTTTGCAAGATAAGTACTGATATATTTTCTCTCATTAGAGATTAGCTTGCATTTTCCAGAATTTAGTACGAATTTAATCATTTAATATTTATTCATATTGTCATGTGTATCAATGTTTGTTTTCCTTTCTGAGAAATATTTTATTGTGGGAATACCACAATTTATAAATGCATTTATCTGTTAATGAATATTTGGATAGTTTCCAGTTTTTTGCTATCACAGATCAAGTTGCTATTAATATTTATATACAAGTATTAAAATATGCTTTCTTTTCTCAGGTAAATATTGGGCAATGGCATCACTAGATCATATGGAAAAATGTATTTTTAACAACATGTGAACATGCCAAACTGTTTTCCAAAGTCATTGTACCATTTTACATTTCTATAAACTGTGTGTCAGTGTTCCTTTACATCCTTGCCAGAATTTGGAAAAATCTTAAAAAAAAAATCGGACACTCTAATGGACATGCAATGGTGTCTTATTGTGATTTTGATTTACATTTTCCTAATGTCTTATGATGTTTAGCATCTTTTCATGTGTTTATTGGCTATTTATATTTTTTATCTATAAAATCGCATCACTAAGTGATAGGAATACATTCTGAAAAATGTAGCCTTAGGCTATTTTCTCATTGTGTGACTATCACACAGTGTACTTAAACAAATCTAGATAGGTTAGCCTACCACACACACAGGCTATATAATATAGCTTATTGTTCCTAGACTGCAAACATATATGGCACATTGCTGCACTAAATACTGTAGGCAATTTTAACACATGGTAAATCTTTATGTTTCTAAACATAGAAAAAATACAATGAAAATATTGTATAAAAGGTGAAAAAATGATACCCCTGCATAAAGCACTTACCATCATGAATGGAGCCCACAGGACTGGGAGTAGCTCGGAGTCAACTAGTAAGTGGTAAGCGAATGTGAAGGCCTAGGACATCTCTGTACACTACTGTAGACTTACAAATATTGTACACTTAGACTACACTAAATAAAAAATTTGTCTTTAATAATAAGTTAACTTTAACTTACTGTAACTTCTTTTACTCTATAAACTTTTTAAATTTTTAAACTTTTGACTCTTTTGTAATAACAGATGAAAAAACAAACACAATTGTACAGTTGCACAGAAATATTTTCTTTCCTTATACTCTTGTGCTATAGTCTTTGTTTGCTATTTTTAATTTTTATTTTTTTAAACTTTTTAACTTTAATATTAGAAGCAAGACACAAGCACACCTATTAGTTTAGGCCTATACAGGTTCAAGATATTCAATATAACTGTCTTCCCTCTTCACATCTTGTCCCACTACAAGATCTTCAGTGGTAATGAAGTAATGGGGGGAGTGCAGGGGCTCAGCTCCCTCCCCCTCGATTGCCAAAGATGTAACTAGGAGACGGGAGGAGAGCTGCAGGGGCTTTCCAAAGATGCTGCTAGTTCCCAAATCCGATGTGCCCGGGTCCTAGGCCTCTCTTGCCCCAGGAATCGGGGAAGGGGCCCTGGAGATATGGAGAGCTTACTGTTGGAGTAGATATCACGAACCCAAAGAGTTTAGCAGAGAGCGATTTATTAGAGAGAGAGAGAAAGGGAGAAGGAGAGAGAGCTGCCACACTGCAGTGGGAGGGGAATCCTGAGGGAATATCACCATAGGTAAGCGGCGGTGGGTTTTTAACCTTGGAGTAGAAATCTTTCGAGTAGTTTCTCTTTATTGACGTTATTGTTACAATTGTCAAAAAATTACTTCTTTATACACAGAAAACCATACAAGACTATATTTACTTTTTAAAATATTCATAAATTTAAAAAGTGAATATAACATAGTCTTGTATGTTATTACATACATAAAAGAGAATATAGCCTTAAGAGAAAAGGCTGTTTTCTCTTAAGTTCTTAAAAGAAAAGGCTATTTTCTCTTAGGTTCTTAAAAGAACTTAAGTTCCATACAATCCTGGAATTTACTGCACTGAGAAGTGGAACAGGCAGGAAATAAACAAATAAGCAAAAGAAAGCAAAAAATTACAAATTGTGGTATACTACTGTGAAACACAAAAAGAGTGAAGAATAGATAATACTGTGGTGTGTCAGGAGTTCTTAAAAGAACTTAAGAGAAAATAGCCTTTTATAGTTTGATAGATATATACCATCTCAATTGCTCTTCCTTCCTTCTAGAAGATTCAAGCTTCTCTTTGACATTTGCAAATAACTTTAGTATTTCTTACAGAGTAGGTCTAATAGTAATGAAATCTCTTAGTTTTCCTTTATCTGAAAATGCCATTATTTCTTCCTGATGTGCTAGGAAAATAGAATGTATGGTTGACTTTTTTTTTTTTCTTTTTAACTTCAAAGATTTTGTTCCATTGTTTTCTAAACTTCATAGTTTCTGATGAGACTTCCATGATGTTCGAATTCTTGTTCCACTGCATGTAGTGTATTATTTTCAGGGAAGATTTAAAGGTTTTTTTCTTTCTTTAGCTTTAATTTTCAGCAGTTTATTGTGATGTGTATAGACATAGCCTTTTCTTCATTTATTTTATTTGGAGACTGTTGAACTTCTTGAATCTGTGAATGTATGCCTTTTCCCACATTTGAGGTTTTGGTCATTATTTCTTCAGATAACTTTTCACTTCAGCCTCTTTCTCTTCTTCTGCTAGAATTCTAATTACTTTTGGATAGTTTCACACAAGTCCCATTGCTCATTTTTTCAATCTTTATTATTCTCCTTTTTGCAATCTGGATAACCTCTAGTGATCTTCTAGTGATTTTATTTTTATTTTCCTTGATTCTTTCCTATGTCAATCTTTAAAATTGATGATATACCATCAATTTTGAACTTTTTGTTTTAAATATTCCATTTTTTTCTTGTATCATATTTTATATTTTCTCTGATAATTCCTATCTTTCTATTAATGGCAACTATGTTTACCTCTACCTTATGGAACACTGAATAGCTTTTATGTCACAGGGCACTAAGTTTTCATTACACAAGATAAATAAATTTCACAGATTTACTGTACAGCATAGTGCCTACAGTTAACAATACTGTATTGTTTACTTAAAAATTTGCAGAGTATGGATCTTATTTGACATGTTCTTATATTGTTAATAATAGTAATGATAATAATAATAAGTAAAGACAGCAGGATTAAGTTTTTGGAGGAGATAGGTTTATGACATAGATTGTAGTGATGACTTCATAAGTGTATCCTTATCTCCAAACTTATCAAGTTTTATATATATTAAATATGTATAGCATTTGTGTGTCAATCATATTTCAACAAAGTGATTTAAAAATAAAGTCTCAAATGCAAATCAAAATCACAATGAGATAGACTATCACAATAATCAGAATGGCTATTACTAAAAAGTCAAAAAACAACATATGCTGGCGAGGTTGGAGAGAAAAGGGAGGACTTATCCTGTTGGTGAAAATGTAAACTAGGTGGACCACTGTGGAAAGCAGTTTGAAGATTCCTCAAAGAAGTTAAAACAAAACTACCATTCCATGCAGCTATCCCACTAGTGGATATATGCCCAAAATAAAATAAATAATTACATCAAAAAGCCACATGCACTAATATGTTCATCACAGCCCTATTCACAATATCAAAGGGAAGGAATCAACCAAGATGTCCATCAAGAGTGGACTGGATAAAGAAAATGTGGTACACTGGGAGGCAGAGTTTATAGTGAGCTGAAATCATGCCACTGCATTCCAGCCTGAGTAAGAGAACAAGACTCTGTCTTGCAAAAAAAAAAAAAAAAAAAAAAGGAGAAAAAGAAAACGTGGTACATGTACAACATGGAATACTACACAGCCACAAAAAAGATGAAATCATGTCCTTTGCATAAACAAAAATGCAACTGAAGGCCATTATCTTAAGTGAATGAATGCAGAAAGAGAAAACCAAATACCACATGCTCTCATTTATAAGTGGGAGCTAGGCATTGAATACACATACACAAAGATGGGAACAATACACACCGGAAACTGCTTGAGGGAGAAGAATGTGGGTTGGAAGACAACTTATTATCTACTATGCTTACTATCTAGGTAACAGGATCTTTCATACACTAAGCCTCAGCAACACAAAATTTACCCATGTAACAAATCTGCATATGTACCCGCTAGAATCTAAAATAAAAGCAGAAGAAAATAAAAGTTCCATAAAGGAATTATACACTAAATTATGATAATAATTTGCATATAATTATGAGCTCCATTACAAAATAAAATCAACAGTGTTAGAAGAAACTGAAACTAATTTCTAATGAAGTCAATGAACTATAAGTTCTATGGTTCACAGAAATTTGGGACTAGAATTAATTCTTGATTCATGCCTATTGCAACCTCAGCTTTGCTTATCCTCTGAGGTGTATCATCAACAATTTGACATTCCAGTTAAATTCCATGCAGTTTTTAAGAACAATAAACATGAGGAAAATTTTTAAGTGTATAAAGTTGTTTTAGCCAACAGATGTAGAGTAATTGCTACGAGTAAATGAATATCAGGCAATCAACCTGATTCAGACTGCATGTTTTACTCGAAGTTTCTGTGAGACTATCCAAGCAGGTTATTAAGCAGGAACTTTGAAATGACAACATGAAATTCAAGAGAAGAGTTGAGTATAGATATGGAGTCATATACCTAAAGACAATGACTGAAATACCTGAGTGTATTAATAAGACAATATGTGCAAAAATGAAAGGTTTAAAAATGTATAAAATACCAATCTAGGGACTCCATATTTGGGTCCCCTTCCGCAAACACTCTCATGGAAGCCATCTGACTCTTTCCTGGATTTCCCCTCTGGAGTCCCCTTCCACACTCTCTCATGGAAGCCTGTCTTCCCCTCCTAAACTCCATCTCTCTCTCTCTATTCCTTTCCACTCAGTGTGGAAGCTGCTTTCCTCTCCTGGATTCCATTTTTCTGGATTCTCTCACACAGCATGAAAGTTAGCTGTTTCTTTCTCTCTCCTCCTGTTTCTCTCTCTCTAAATAAATAAATCACTTTCTACAAAAAAAAAAAATACATATCAAGGTATCAGATAAGAAAAACAAGAAAAGAGATAAAGATATCAAGCTTACTTGCTGTTACAGTGCCTGGATTATAGTTGATGATCAGTAAATGCTTGTTAAATTTGAATAAAAAAACAACATAAGGATGAAGTGAAATAATTCTAAACTTAGAATAGCGTTGAGCATATTTTGAATTTAAGGGAAAGAATACAGTACATAAAGAGTTAAATAGAATAAATTGATACTAGAGACATTGATAAAAATATAAGGAGTCTGTATTAGAAGCAATGCACCATGGTAGCATTATTACAAATTTCCTGATAGAAAAAGTCATAGGATTCAATATGTACCTTTAGTGATAAACTTTACTTGGCAATTAATTGAATTACGTCAAGGTAAGGGAAAAGAAGGTATCACATCAGATCTTCATAAGTAACTGGTGAGATAAATAATGGTACCCATTCTTTAAGCTAAAGTAAATAGAAGAGTTTATCTTTAACATCTCTTTTTTATCCCATCCTCTACATTCCAAAAAAGGCACTATAAAAAGGGGCAGAGGATTGATATTATCAAATTGTATAAACATCAAGAGAAGAGATGTTTCTACATAAAAGGGAAAGAATAATTAGTAAAACATGTGAAGAGAATCCCATCTCCACATCACAGTCCAATTCCATGTGCATGGTGAAATTAAAGATAGCATCCACTAGAGAATTTTTTATTTATCCTGTGAAACAACAATGTTTGTTAAAGCAAAGGAAGAGAAGTTATTCTGTGATCAGAATTTAGAATGTAAAGAGATTTGTTCACAAAAGAACAGTAGAATTATGGGATAAAGGCCAAGGGTAACGGTGAAAAGAGCTGGGGTAAGGATGTGTGCAGTGTCATAGGGAGTTAGTAATACAGAGGAAATAGTTTTAGAGAGGCATATCTTTCAGCTGGTCATTGAAGGTAACAGAAATGCAATCATGGTTAGAACTTACTGATCTTTTTTTTTTATTTTTTTTATTGCATTTTAGGTTTTGGGGTACATTTGCAGAACATGCAAGACAGTTGCACAGGTACACACATGGCAGTGTGTTTTGCTTCCTTCCGCCCCTTCACCCACATTTGGCATTTATCCCCAGGCTATCTTAAGTAGACTCTTATTGAGGCACAGAGAACAAAAGATTGCAGGTTAACCTGATTGTGCTGTTTTTCTATTCTTGCCTGTGCCACCTGTTATGTTGGTGAGAGCTGCC